>CM062805.1:81007369-81303550 GCA_031772625.1 Pinus tabuliformis | reverse complement strand
GTTCCTATACCATGTTAACTTTCTAACCCCAGTAAATGACAAATTGTTTCCTAGAAATTTTCCTTCTTGTTCTAATTTAATTTTTCAGCTTGCAGAACAAACTCTACTACTGAGATTTTCACTATAAATAAAAAATTAATTTTCAGCGGAAGCAAAAATTCAATCATCCAATTTCATGAACAAACACACAGAAATTTGCCTTTCAAATCTGTTGTTTCATTTACAAAAATATTCAGCATACAAAGGCCTTCCCAATAGGGAAAATAAAATGGCCACTGAGGAAAATCCACATACAACAAAACATGGAAACTTCCAGCAGAGAAATTTATCTTCATCCCTCAATATTACAGCCACAGATTCTGCTGCCTGAACCTGTTTTCCACCTGCCCACGTGCTGCTACAGCTTACTGTGATCAATCTACAGCTCACATGTGTCTTCTCTACTGCAAAATCACCTGTTAAATATTTCTCTGTTTCGTTGCCCCTTGTTTTCTTCCTCTGGCTGCTGCATACTTGCGTGAATGTCCTTCTCTTCTGAGATCCTCACTTGTCTCACTATGTCTTGTGCTCAATAATGTGTCATCTCCCTTAGACCAGCATTTTTTTATAATTTTGAGTTATGAGTAAATAAGCAACCCTAATCTCCAAAGTGATTGGCAATTGAGATTAAATCCCAAATTCACTTGAGATCAACAGTTGTGATTTATCTAATTCACTAATGCAAAACCTTTGCATTTCATTAGATTAAAACTCACTTTTCTCATAAAAAAAATACTTTAATAAATAAAGCAATTACTAAGGAGGCGACTTCCACATGCTTTGACACTTATGCCTGTGCACAAGTACCTGCCTGAGCTACAAACATCAACAATCAAGTCTTTGTATAGCTTGCTACCCACAAATAGTTATTATTACAGCAACACCCTAAAACATTAACACCTTTTCAAGAAAGAGGAAAGAAAATAAAAAACAACCCACAAGTCCAAAAAAAACATAGCACATTGAAAAATACAATTATTCAGTGAAATGGCTAGGCAGAGCCTCCATAACACAACCAGAAACAAGAAAGTGAACGCACCCCATTATCAGATAAAGGTTTTAAGGGAGCCTGGTATATCCTGGCAAGCCCAAAATCAGCTATTTTCACAACCCCGTGCTCTTCACCTTCACCCATCACCTGGAAAAATACAAATGCCAAATTACATTATTATGAGTATTAAACTTTCAAGCACAATATCATTAGAAAAGGCACCAAAAATATATGAAAAAACTTTAACGATTTCATATAATATATTACTAGTTTTCACAACATATACACATATGTGATACGTTGCACCCTTCCCGGTTTCCTTTATCAGTTTCACTGAAGAAAATCAAGATCACAGATAATCCTTGGATATCCATAGAATATATCCGGCTGATTCCCTCAAAACTTATAAAAAAGTAAATTTAATGCTCTGAAATTGCCAAATAGTGAGACATACCAGGATATTAGATGGCTTTAAGTCACGATGTACAATCCAATTACTGCATCCAATAACGAGTGATGAAATACTTATCAATGGGATTTAAAGTGACCAAGAACTTGTGACAAGATGCATAAATACATAATCTGAACAAAAGACCAGTCTATTCCAGTTAACAATGCACATAATTAGAAAATTATATAATTATAGAGCAACTTACGCCTTACCTGTGAAGATAATTCAATCCATTCAATAATTGCCAGAGTAGCGACTTAACGGTGTATTGATTAATGTTATGATGATTTAGCTTCTCCCGATGATGTCGGATAATCTCCTGCAAAAAAAGGCATTGCTGAGAAGAAATCCACTAAATATAAAAGAGAAAACCTGGATCTAGCTTCTTCTTAAAGGGGTGAGTGGGTCTTTCCTGCATAAACACTTTGTCCTTGGATATGATTTTTGGATTACCGACATATAACATATTTTGCAAGTGAATTATGAGCTAGGTCAACCGGATCAAAGATTGACCTTACCCAGTTATGGTTCATACTACAGGCTAACCGATTGAGATAAGAGCTACATGGTTGGTTTGAATGACTATAAGACAACATCAAGCTAATCAAGATTAGTAGGTTGGACAAACTGCATGTACAACTATCAATGTCTATGTTGAAGAATCTAGGGCAGTTAGGGTTAATTAGATTCTTCTTGCATGATAACTATTTGTGAGGTGTTTTCAATTTTTCTTCTTATTCCAATCTTCAATTATTATTAGAGTGTGCCTTCTTTAGTTCATCAAATAGCTACCAAAACAAAGAGACAAGAACACAAGATGTTGGCATCCTGCCAGGGTCAAAACCTCTCCCTCTTGGAGACACAAACCCGCACAAAATCCTTCTTATAGAGATTCCAATTGACGAATACCAAGGCCATGACCCTTGACCGATTAGGCCACTCCAAGACCAAGACACCAATCCTCTTCCTTTGTTCACTGCTGAGATCATCATAGCTGCACCATGACTGCTTCTTCACCAAGATCTTCAGCATACCAGCAAGGTTTCCATATATATGATTGAGGTTTGTCCCTAACTCCACCGAGATCATGACTGTCTCATAGCTGCACCTTTAGCTGAGATTATAGCCTTGTGACTGTGTCTTCATTGAGATCGTATCTATGCTAAGAAACAGTCCCCTACACTTCGGGCTTCTTCCTCCTTTCTTCGCTTGTCTTGGAGACCCTTAGACTTGCCTTTTCCCTTCACTTTTTCGACTTCCACCTTCGCTGATTTCAGAGCTTTCGTTATATCCTTTATAAGGAAGTGGACAGCCTCTATATATAGAGGACTGTCCCTCCTCTAGGCCGACATAAGGCCAACATTCTGTCTTCAAGACGACTTGACAATATCTTCACTATTTTCTTCGTTTTGCTTCATTTGAATGACGTTGCTGCATGGAGAGGACTTGGACTTTGCTTGGAGGTATTCCTTTGACCTTTATACTATTTTATACATAGTGTAACATGCCCTCAAAGGGTCTTACATAAATACATTGGCTCTTCACTTCCTAGAATCACTTAAACATGTGCTTGACCTAATCCAATGAGCAAGAAACTCATTGACAAATATCATAAAAATAATATATCTTTTCTTGAATAAATACAGAGGTCAAACTTACATTTATGAAGACCAAACCTACTTACACTTCCTTCAACACTCCCTCTTAACTAGGGAGGTATTCATACAACATTACAAGGTGTTTGGCTATGTTTCAATCTTGAAGAATTCACATAAGAGAAACCGGATTTGCAATCCATCTGTTATAGCATCATAATAACCAACATTGTTTCCACAGCAAGGCCTTGACTGACAGCTCTATCTCTCAATAGATCAGAGCACAATGTTGGCAAGACCAATGACTTATAGACACCTTAGTCATTGTCTCTCAAGGTACATACCCACCCGGGTGTTCATTGAGTATGACCTTCTAGGACTATTCTTGTCTTGGGTTCCCAGCCCTCAAAGAATATCAGTCCTCTTGCCTACTCTTGTCTTGGATGCCCTACACATCCTCAAAGAGTATCAGATGCCAGATGATTACCCAATCCTCCCATTCTTTCTTCCCAAGTGAAGACAAGAATGTTGTGTCTATCTATGTCTACATTTCCATTCATGGCCTTCATCTAGACTTACGGTTGTTAGTCCTAGTCTAGTGCATGACCCATGAAATGGAAAAACACAATTGTCACTCCTTTGTAATCAGGGGTGATCCAAAACTCCCTCTTGATCAAGGACTTGTCAGAGCTCCCTCTTAACTAGGGACTCTTTCATTCATCAACAACTTCTTCTTTGTGGGTCCTTCAGCTGCTTGATCTCTTTCCTTTCTTTGATGTCATGAAGTCTTTGTTCGAACTTCTTCTAGGTAGGGCACCATCTATCGATCACTTTCCTTCCTGGTTTGTCATGTCATTGCTTTCTTCATGGAAAGTGGCTTTCTCTCCATACATCAGTCTTTCTTGTCCTCTATCCATGCTTCGGAATACTCTTCTCATGGATGTTTCATTGTACTTGCTTGTTTACATGCTTCGACCTAGTAGCCCATCATGACTTCATCCTGATATTGCCTCAACATTAAATGTGCTTTTGTTGGATGGCTTCTTCAACATGACATCTTCGTAGAGTAGAATCAATTATCTGCATCTTTCATATCTCCAAGGCCTTCATACGTGTCAAGGGTCCTTCTTTCCTTTGTCAGAGTTGTCCTGCCTTCTTTCGGGAGATATCTTCAATGGTTCTTTGTCAAATAGTGATTGTTTGTGATCATGGTGTTCTTCACATGCTTGATCTCTTTCTTCATTTGCTTCTTCTTAGATAGATTGGTCAACCACTGTATGCTCCTTGAGAGAGTATTTCTTCATTGCTTGCTTCTTGGACTAGTCAGTGTTTCTTCTTGCTTCCTAGTCAGCAATCTTATACTCCTTATGTGAGCATATCCTTTTGTTGACCTTCATTGCAATGTAGTACATGCCTTCGAGCATGTCCTTGGTGAAAGAGATTCTTTCATATTTGATCATGTTATAGAACTATTCCCATGACTCAATAATATACACATGATAACATGACTAAACTTTGATGCATACATACCTCATCTTGATTCTCCTTTGTTCATCTTAGCTTCATTAGGTTGTCCTTGGTGTGGCCCTTCTTGCTTCATCTTAGCTTGCCTGCATATCATCCTTTTCTTGAATCCCATGAATGGGATTCCCAATGAGACATCTGCTTTGGTTTATGAACCTTCTTTTGAAGATTCCATCATAGGATCTTAAAGACCCTTGCCTTGCAAATGTTTCTTTTGTTTTGAATCTTGATGATGGAGGTCTTCTAAGATTCTTAATCATGATCAATCTTCTTTCATTGAGGATGACGTCCTATACTAGGTATGCTCCTTCTACATGAATATCTTGAGCTATATCTACTAGTGTTGTGAACATCTCGATAATATCCTGATTTTATCCCGAAATCACGATTTTTTGGCCTAGCCCATGTTTGTCGATTTTTACTGATATTTTGATGGTATCTTGATTTTGTCAATGTTTGCCGATTTTTACTGATTTTTTTGCTGATTTTCACGATTTTTTGGTTTTCCGGACCCTTGCCGATTTTATCCCAATGCTAATGTTTGCAACATTGATATCTACCATGCTCCTATATTCTAGAAGATATTTCTAACCATGCATTTTGTTCTCATTATAAATGCTACTTCTTCATGAGTATCTAGAACTCGATGTACCTCATGCTTCTAGATTCTAGAAGATGTTCCTAGCCATGCAATTTTTATTTTATTCCTACATGCTCCTATCCTACCCAAAAGCCTTGAAAGAAGATTTGAAGTAAAGAGTTTGACTTAGTCATAGTAGAGATCCGGAGGATCTTCCTTCTTTTGCTTCTTTTCTTCTTCTTTCATCTCGAGTCATATGAGCTTCTTCCCTCTTTCTTTTGTTGTTGTTGTCCTTCTTAATTTTAGGACAATTCCTCTTGTAGTGTCCATATCCTTGGCATCCATAGTATTGGATTTTGGACATGTCTTTGTTGTTTGTTCTTCGTGGACCAAATTTGCCAAATTTCCCTTTCTCTTGGCCATGGTAGCAAATGCTTGCTCCTTTGTTCCCACATCTTCCTTTGCTTTAAGTCTGGTTTCCTCTGTCTTGCATAGAGACCACATTTCACTGAGTGTGGTTGCTTCCTTCTTGGCATATATGCTTTATGTGAAGTTGCCCCAATCCTCAAGTAGAGCATTGAGTACTACAGTTGTCATTTCTCTAACAGACATGACTTCCCCAAGCTCTTGAAGTTGATCACTCATTTCAGAGATATTCATCAAGTAGGGAGCTATTCCTTCCTTTGATATCTTCATCTTGTACAATTCATTTCTTGGAGATATCACTTCTCCGGTTGTGGATACCGAGAATAGCTCTACTAGGCTATCATAAATTTCTTTTGATGTTTCAAATTTGGAGACATAAGGAATGAGAGAGTCTTTGATTGATTCTAGTAGAATCCTTTGAGCTCTTGTCTCATCCTTATTATACTTGGCTAAGGCTTGAGTTTGTTCCTTAGCCGGGATAGTGATATTCCCTTTGACATGTTCTAGGAGTTCATTCTCCTTGAGAAGTAAATCAGTCCTCTTCTTCCATGCAAGAAAGTTATTGGTACCTACCAATTTGTTGCTTTCCTTGCAAAAAGACATTGATGTATATTTAGGAAGGGACATATACTTACTTGATAGATTTTTAGATGTAGTGGATTTGCTTTCTCCTTGAGGACTTGATGGCTTGCCTTCCTAGGATCTTGATGTTATTCAAGTTGCCTTCTCCAACTGAACTTGCTTCAAGTAGACTTGATTGTTGGCTTGGCTTGTGGTGTAGGTCCCCTTTTTTATCTACTCTTCTTTGTAGGTGTCTTTGGGTAAGGCTCTTCTTCTTGTTATGTAGTCTTCCTTGATGAATGATAGATGGTAGGCCTTCTTTTCTTTGAGTAGATTTGGCTTGCTACTTCAACCTTTGTAGATGTCCTTCCTTGATGAGTGTTCTTGAGATGCCCTTTCCTTGATGTGTCACCTTAGCTCTGATACCATGTTGAAGAATTAAGGGCACGGGTGTTTGTTAGGATTCTTCACTGCTTGATAACAATTTTTGCAGCACTTTTACAATTATCTTAGCTTGATCTTCTTCTTATTATTAGTGTGTGTGTTTCATCAAACTACTACCAAAAAACATAAAGACAAGAACACAAATGTTGGCTCTCTGCCAGGACCAAAACCTCTCTCTCGTAGAGAGGAAAACCCTTTGGTAAGTTTCTCTTATTGAAGCTTCTTATTGATCACTGCCAAACCCTAGACCCTTGACTAGGATGTCCTCCAAGCACAAGTCAAGTCCTCTCCTATTTTTTGCACTTTGTTCCCCGGCACATAGACTTCCTTCTTCCGGCACTTTGCTCCCCACCACTTCGTCCTCCTTCTTGATTTCTTGTCTAGACCTTCCTTGAGTGAGCCTTCTAGATGAGATGTTCCTCTTCTATCCTTTGCTCAAGTAGACTTCTTCTTTTGTTGACCAAACGAGATCCTTCTTGAGATATGGGTGTATGACTGTATTGTTGTTCTGCTGCCCTAGTTTTTTTACGTGTGGAGGGTACCCTTAGTGAATTAGGGTCCTTTCACCTTCGCTAGAGAGAGAGACTTCTTCGCTTGACTTGGGAGGCCTTGTAGGCCTAATATCTAGCCCAAACACCAACAAATCTTGCACTGAAATGTTACTGTTGTTATATCCACAAATTGTCCTCCTTCTCCTCAGTCTTCTTACTCCTTTCTTCGATTGTCTTGGAGACCCTTAGACTTGCCTTTTTCCTTCACTTTTTCGACTTCCACCTTCGTTGATTTCAGAGCTTCCATTATATCCTTTATGAGGGAGTGGACAACCTCTATATATAGAGGACTATCCCTCCTCTAGGCCGACATAACGCCAACATTCGGTCTTCAAGCCGACTTGACCATATCTTCACTATTTTCTTCATTTTGCTTCATTTGGATGACGTTGCTGCATGGAGAGGACTTGGACTTTGCTTTGAGGTATTCCTTTGACCTTTATACTATTTTATACTTAGTATAACATGCCCTCAAAGGGTCTTACATAAATACATTGACTCTTGACTTCCTAGAAGCACTTAAACATGTGCTTGACCTAATTCAGTGAGCAAGAAACTCATTGACAAATATCATAAAAATAATTTCTCTTTTCTTGAACAAATACAAAAGTCAAACTTACATTTATGAAGACCGAACCTAGTTACACTTCCTTCAGCACTACTCAAAACATAAGAGCTAAGAACCCATAGTGGGATTTTTCAAAGACTTATCATACGGAATTTTAAGGGAATTTTCTTGCCATTTGCTCCACAAAAATTTATTTATCTTCAAATTTCTCTTATTCTAAAGTGATTTTATTGAATACATCTGCTAATATAGAGCTTATATTTGGCTAATCAAGGAGCGGAGTTGTACTCATACTCATTGATCTAGCTCCTGTAAATTATTTGTAAATAATTACGTATATAAATCTAACCCTTGTGCATAATTTTATTCATCTTGTACATATTTCATTGAATTTTTCTTATTGTCCTTATACAGATTTGAAGACGAGGATAAGGGTTTTGGTTTGGATCTCTTGATAAATATTTTGCAGGTGGAATTTGAGCTTTAAAGATTGAGCTCGAATCTTTTTTCCCCGTACTCTCAAGCCTTCTTATCTTCATTTGATCTGAAAACCCTAGTCGCTAGGATTTTCAAGGTTTTAAATTCGAATTGATAAAGATTTATCATCTTAAATAGTTTCCAAATTCTTGGAGGCCTTCTAACTTCGATTTTGCAGGAGTTCCGAATTTGAAAGGCCCTGAAATTAATTTTGAAATTTTTTTTAGAAGGCCGTAAGCATTTTTAAGGGTTTCTAACATTAAAATTTTGTGGCTCTAGATATTGTAAAGTTCTGATCTTTTTGTGCAGGTCACAAGGGTTTTGAGGCTCTCTTTCAACAAGCCAAGAGCTTGAGGAGCCTCTATTTTTCCTCCTGAATAGAACTTTCTCAAGGGTTTTAAATTTTAAAGGATCGAATCTGCTTGGCGTTTTAACTTTTGTTTTCCTTTTCCAAATCTGGAAAAAGGCCGCAAGCATTTTTGCCTTGTCTTTCCTCTCAAGTAAAATTGCTCTAAGGGTCTAATCATAAAAAAATTAATAAAAAAAGTGAAGGCCATCTTTCAGCATTCGATCTAATATAAAATCATTGTTTCAAAACTTGATTGTCGAGGTATTCTCTCTTTAGGCCGAGAGGGATCTCTGTTCTCTGGTGTGAATTTAAATTTTTGTTAATTGGTTATTTTGCAGAGAAACCATAATCTTTCAGGGTTGCTCTTATCACTTGGTGCAAGAGCCTTCTTGAGGCTTGAATATTTTGCAAACAAGGTAAATTTTTTGAAGGTTTAAAGCTCTAGATCTAAGGAACTAATCTCAAATTTTTCATAGATTTAAGTAAAATTCTAAGCTTTCTCTCCTACCTAGCCATGAGCCTAAGAAGCCTTATTTTTCTCCTTGAAAAGGTTGTGTTCAGATCAGGGTTTCAAACTTGCTTGTGAAGGATATTTAACATCAATTCTTGAGCTTGAAGTTGAGATTTGTAAGGTTTTGTCCTCTCTAGGCCAAGAGCAGAACAAGGGCATTTCTTGTCCCCTTTGTAGTCATCCTTCATTCTGGGAAAGTTGTGTTTCAGATCAATTCGCTTGGTGAAGGTTTGACTTATTTTGATAGAGGAAAGTCTCATTGTATTTCACTGAATGGCCTTGTAAAATTTCCTCATTCATTTTGTAATTTGAGGAGATCTTTTCTTGTTGTAAAGATCTATTATTTGTAAGCCTCCTCATGGTTGTAGAGCCCTTCTCATTGTTAAAGGGTCTTGTTGTCGCCCAAGTTGTACACCTTAGTGCGGGAAAAGTTTCCAACCCCGCAAGGTATAAACTTTGTGGTGCAACTCTCAGAGTAGGGGTTGTCACTCTAATCCCTACTCACTCTGTTTAAGCTATCTCCTAGGCAAGCTAAGGGGTGTAGTCCCTAAAAGGTGGAAAACTAATGGGAAACTTGTTGAAAAACAACAAGTCTAGGAGATACAATTGCCTATCTTGGTAACTTGAAAGGATTAGATGGCAAGTAAGATTATTGAGCAAGATAGAAGGATTGATTAGATCAAATGAAACCTAAGATGAATCAGTGAGAGACCAGTGCCTCAAGTAACAATTCTCAGATAAATTTGAAGTACTTGCACAATGATGAACAATATATCAAGCTACAAGATGAACAATGTTGCAAGGAGGAAGTTAGCACCAAAGGCAACAAAGAGATGAGCAACGATTATTAAAAGACAATTGCAAGGAAATGAGCTTGTTCTTTCAATGGAAGATATGCACAGATAATGAACTCAAACAACGAGAATAACAATGTAAAGCTTGCAATTACAAATTATACTCACAATCCCAATTATCAATGATTAATGACGAATGCAAAACTTTTTTAGGTGAAATGCAAGAATCTTGGTTACTTTTAGTTCTATGCCTAATCTCGGTGAGGCCTTCTCCTCAATTATTTTGATGCTAGTCACAAACAAGGTTGTAGAGAGAAGTGTCGGAAAAGGCAGCTAAAGCCTCATTAACGATACCTACCCAGTGCTTCTAACCACCCAAGTGCCTCCATTCCTACAAGGGATTGCCCACAAGAGAACAGCAAGATCATCTATGTTAACCGTGAATGGGGGTCTAACTTCTCAAATTGAAAAGTGAAGAAGGTTTTCCTATCTTTCTTTACAACTAAGCTTGTGCTTGGAGGTAGGTTTTGTTACTACTCAAGCTAACAGGGGTCCAAGGATGGGATCCTAAAAGGGCAACTAATAGGTCAAGGGCAACAATGGAGCAATAGTCCATTGTCACCTCAGCTAAAGCTCCCTGTTCTTTACGGACTTTCACCGATGGGAGGATACCAAGTATAAAGGGAATCACTAAAAGGATGAATCAATGAAGAGATAAGGAGTGATTCCTAAGCCCTATTCAAGAGAGAGACTCAATTGTATGGTTGGCTTGCTTGGGAAGCAAGTGTAAAGCTCTTTAAGAAGGGCCAAGGGAGTTTCAGGGGCTAGGTCTTGCAAATAACCTTTGTGAAGCAGGGACCTAGTCCTAAAAACCCTTGTGAAAACTTGGTTTCTGAATGCTCTTTATGATATTGTGTTCGAAAAATTGGGGGACCAAGTGGACCCAAAATTAGGTCAAGCAAGAGGGATTGGTCACTCAAGGAGGGGCTTGACCTAATTGTGGAAGAGAAGAGGATCAATGGACAAATCTTCTTGGAATAGAACGCAATGATCCAAATGAGGTCACTAGCCAAGGGAAACCTAGGGCAAGAAATGGTCCTCGAGCTAGGGCTTGCAATATCTCGAGAACCCGTCGTCGAATTTGCTTCAAATTCAGAGGGCCTATAGAGCAATCTCCAGCACAGTTGTGGACCAAAAATCGAAGTGTTTAGATGGCTAGATTATGAGATAATTGATGTCCTAGGTGACCTATGTAGGCTAGGCCTAGAAAGAAAGAGAGGAAGGTGAGAAAAATAAGCTTTAAGGTGATCACCTATGGAGGACCAGTGCCTAATCCTTTGGGAGAAATGGAGTCGAGAAGATTCTAATGTTTGGGATGGTTTCACTTCATCAAGGAGGCCTTTAGAATAATTTCGCATGGCAATTAGGGCATGAGACCACTGCTTCAAGGTCTTTATACTTTGATGTGCAATATGTGATGACTTATCAAGATAAAAATATCTCTAGGAACATTCACTTATTCAAACATGGCCCATGACATGATGCAACGCTATAAAAAGACAAATTTCCACCATTTCACACAAGAAAAGGAGCAAATTTCAACCTAGTATAGCAAAATTCCCTAGCAACATGCATGTGACATAAGAACAAGATAAAATAGCATTGAAAGAGAGCTTACATGTGAGAACAAGTATATCCAATCATCATCATATGCCAATATAGAATCTCCAAGACAAAAATGAAGAGATCCAAACATCAAAATTCATCCATCCATCCAATTTCGTCTTCCAAAAAGAATAGCAAAAATCTCACAAGAGAGAAAGATCCAATCCAAGTTATGATGAGAGAATGAATCAACTCATCATGTATTTATGCCTAATGAATTCGATTTAGCTAATTTCGGCCTAATGTAGTCCCTAAAATAAAATAATGTGCATAATAACAACCTTTTGGTGACAAGCCCACCAAACTCGCTCAATAATAAGACTAAAGCCTCTCAAGAGGGTCGAATGATCAATAACATGTGTCGTTGGGCCTTAGAGAAGGCCTAATGAAATCCATAGGTGTCATAATGTGAAATAGGACCCCAAAAGCAGTGGACAGGGGGTTGGCCCCTTGTTCTTCAAGTAATAAACCTGTGGTGCTCCTAGATGGGTGTGGGGGCACACAAGTGTCCTCATGGGTCTCCAAACAGATCAAAGATGCATGTAGACCATATGCAAGGGCTCGGATGATGGTAAAAGTGATGCCACATCATCATACAGGTCTTGGGCCATCTGCCAAGTGCATAATGTAACTGTGGGGCTAGTTGGGCATGGTGAACCAGGTGCATCTTCCTCATCCAAAAGGTGAACCACAAGCAATCTTTGAATGACTCTAGGGATTCATGGAATGTTGCCTACTGTTGTGGAGGTTGATGGCTCTCTACACATGTCACACACCTTCCAAAGCTTGAAATCAAACTTCGGCCTTCAAAAAATTTGTCAATGAGCCTGCAACAAAGTCAGATTTGGACAAGAAACCAATGAAATCATTTTTGAAGCTATTTGCAAAAAAAAATTATGGTCAAAACCCTAAACAAAACTCTGATTTTGCAATGTGATTAGCACTTTAGGGCTTGCCACCTCCATAAAAGGTAACGCGTTGAAGGAAAAATGCTTGAAATTGAAACATCAAGTCCTTGAGAGGCTAGATCAGGCCCTAAACCACCTGCGGCCTAGGCAAAAATGTTAGAAGGCTCCAAGAGAATGCCAACACTGCCCAAACCCTAGCCGTCTAAGCTAGGTGAGGACTAGTCCCTTCAGAAATTCGATTTTCCTTTTGATTTTGAAGTGATAGCACCTGCAAAACAATAAACCCTAGCCATCCCACTAGATGTACAATGGACAAATAAATACAAGGGTTAGAAGAAATAATTTACAAATTACCTAGAATATTCACAATAATTTTCTAGCTCTAATTAGCAGATCTATTATTTTATTACACAATTAAATTGTAGATAAATGGGTAAAATAGGATTTTTATAATTGAGACATGGCCAAGATCTCTGCAAAATAATCGTTAGATAAGTCCTGGAAGTCTAACATAATGGGCTCTTGAGTTTCTTGTCTTGGGAGTTGGTTGGTCCAAACAAAGACTTCCCCTCACGCCCAAGATCTGAATACCATAGAGTCTCTACACACTTAAGATGAAGTTATTAGATCAATAGAGGCTAAATACACATAAAAACCTTCAAGATCTAGAGATACCTGCTAGATCAATCAAGTTAGTATGCTTTCTAAACCTAGTAACTAATGCAAGATACCTATGCAAATAGTTAATCTAACACTAGCTAATGAAATAATAACTTATAAAATATTATTTAGTAGAGCATTAAGAACACGATCCAGAAAACGTTGCCACAAGAAGCAGAAGAGGAACACCACCATGAATAAACCCCCAAAGACTTTTGCTTTATTATTCCAGAAAAAATATTACAACTAGCACAGCTTGACTCAGAGGTCGATCAAGATTTTCTGATGAATACATCATAAAATGAGGAGAAAAATAGCTTCCTTATATAGAAAATGAGAGTATCAAACCCCTCCAAGTGAAAATAATGGCTAGTTCCCTTCATCCATGGCATGATCCTTGTCAAATTAATTTGATCCGTTGATAACTAGTGCACAGATCTCCAAAAGAATTTGATTTCCTTGATTGTTGGGCTGGACAGACCAAGAATTAACTTTTGGAAGGTTTTGGACCACTAGAGAATCTTCAAAAAATAGAATTCTTGTAATTCTCGCATTCAAATAACCACCTTGACCAAAAAATTCAATTTTCCTGAGAAAATATTCCTTTTGGTCCAAAGAATTTTTAGACTAGGACCTTTTGCCTTGGAAATGAGGCCTTTTATTTTTTGACTTAATTTTCCTTCTTGAAAAAGGTCCTCAATAATTTTTATAATGTTTCCACTCGGAGAGAATTTAATTTTTTCTCTCATTTCATTTTTTTTTGACAATTTTCTAGTTTAATTATATTGACATTTTTCACTAGAAAATAAAATAAATGACTCAAGAGGGGATTATACATATTTTCCACCCTCAAAGTGTTGAAAAGTGTAACTAGGTCCGGTCTTCATAATGACATGTAATTGTGATTTTATGTAATTGATGAAAAGAAGAAAAATAAAATTATTATTGTCATGCTTGTCTCACAGGTTTCATGAACAAGGAATTTTATTTTAGTAATGGCTCCCATTGTAAGCCTTTAGGTTTTGTCATCTACACATAAAAGTCAAATTGAGTCAATGTCATGTATGAACGACCATATTTGGGCATGTTACATTTTGTATGCCATTAGATAAGTATAAATAGCCCTCCAAGACAAGCACAAGCATCTCCCTTCAAGTCGGCTTCAAAAGGAATAAGATTATCTCTCCAAATAACATGCCGACCTAGCTAGATGACAAGTCAGCTTATTATGAGGCTACAACAACTATAAATAGGGCAGCACATCCACATTTCAAAGCAGAAAAATCTGGACAAGGTCTGAAGTTGATAAGAAGTGTGAAGGTCATAATTAAGGAGTCCTATAACCAGTGAGAAGGAAGAAAGAAGCAGCGAAGTCTTTCAGCCTTGTTTTGGACTGTTTTTGGGTAAAATAACCTCCACACATGCGAAGTAAAGGCACTGTTTCCAGTGCAGAAAAAGCTGAAGTTATTGCAGACCTCTAAGACAACCGAATTCAGGAAGAAGTCAAGCCTAAGGGTAGTCGAGTTGAAGGAAGAAAGTCTCCTTCTAGAGCGAGGAAGATAAAGGGTCAAAGTTGGTCAAACACATGTGCTAGGGTTTCTGAAATAGAGACAAGGAGTGCAATGTTGAACCAAGGACCGAAAATCTGAAGTATAGCCGAAGTACAAAGAAGACAAGCAGTTGGATCAAGTGTTGACTTGGGCACGAAAGAGAAGCAGTGAAAAGGGAACTTGTGTCTTGGTCTTGGAGTGGCAAATAGGTCAAGGGTCTTGGTCTTGGTATTTGTCAATTGGAATCTCTATAAGAAGAAGAATTTGTTCGGGTTTTCCTCTCAAGTAGGAGAGGTTTTGGCCTTGGCTTATAGCCTATATTATGTGTCTCTTGTCTCTTTATGGTTCATGCATTGATAGTTTTTTGATGAAGAATAATACTATACTAACATAAATAAAAGAAGATCATAATCTACGAAGTAAAAAGCATTCACAAGCAATTACTTATAGAAGAGAAATCACTTAACCTTGATGCCCTAGATTTCTCAACATGGTATCGAAGCTAAGGTGACTAAGTGAAGGAAGGGCATCTTATCAAGGGACACTCAAGGATCAAATCTCAAGGAAGACATCAAAGTGAAGATCATCTTGAAGTAAAGATCTAGAAAGGAAGCATCAAAACCCTAGATTCCTACCATTGAAGACATCATCAAGAAGTCATCATTGATCTTCATCAACAAGACTTCACCACCAAAAGGGATCTCCCTCTTTGTGGGATCAAGGATCATTAATGAAGAAAACTATCTTCATCAAGGTGAAATTTTCTATTCTTTATATCAGCATCAAGATCAAGGAAGCCACAAGGAGAAGGAGCATCCTATCAAGTATATTTATGTCCACATCTAAATATGTCAAAACGTCTTTTTGCAAGGAAAGCAACAAATTGGTTAGGGCTTCAAACTATCTTGCATGGAAGAAAAGGACAGATCTGAATCTCATTGAAAATGAGGTTATAGAACATGTCAAAGGATCTATCACTAAACCAAGAAAGGAAGATGCTCAAGCTCTTGCAAAGTATATGAAAGGGGAAGTTAGGGCTCAAAGGATTCTCATAGAATCAAGCAAGGATCCCCCCATCCCATATGTATCCAGGATGGAAACTTCAATAGAAATCTATGACAAACTGGTAGAGTTGTATTCCGTAAGCACTGCTGGAGAAGTCATCTCATTAAGGAAAGAACTCTACAAGCTGAAGATGTCAAGGGAAGATGGAATAGCCTCATACTTTATGACGATATTTGAAATATGGGATCAACTACAAGATCTGGCATAAGTCATGTATGATAGAGAAATGACTACAGTTGTATTAAATGAACTAATGGAAGAGTGGGGTAACTTTACTGCAAGTATTTATGGGAAGAAAGAAGCTACTCCATTCAAGGATCTATGGTCACTATGCAAAATTGAAGAATCTAGACTAAAGGCCAAATCTGATGTGGGAGCATGTGAGCAAAATCAAGCATATGCTTCTATGACAAAAAGAAAGGGAAATTTTGGAAAGTTTGGTCCTCGGAAAAAGAAGAAGAACATGGCTAAAATACAATGCTATGAGTGTCAAGAATATGGGCACTCTAGGAGAGATTGTCCTAAGCTCAAGAAGGACAATAACAATAGAGGAAGAGAAGAAGCCCACATCACGAGGAAGTGCAAGAAGCTGAAAAGAAGAAGTCCAAGGAGGAAGTAATAGATCTCCACCATTAAGATAGTCTTCCTCACTTAAGTTCTTTACAAGTTCTTAAGTCTTCTATTGTAAGATATGGCTATCATGATTCACTAAGTAAAATAATGGGATGCATCAAGGCATCATGGAAGCATTGAAAGCAAGAGCTCGGGACATCATAGAGAAGCATGAAAGATGGTTAGAATCTATGGAAGTCAAGGATATAGCTCTTGGGAGTCTCATTGAAAACATAAGTGGCAAGGTCATTTAATACAAGGTTCACCATAAATGTGTCAAAAGGAAACATCTGCTAATGGGGATACTTTAGATCCTCAAGATTCTCTGATGGAATCTTCATTGAAAGGTTCACCAATCATGAGGGGAAGCAAGTGTTTCATCAAGAATTCCAAACTTGTGGAATTCATGGGATGATGGTATGATGACATAAAAGGAGAAGCAGATCAAGGGATTAAAGCTCTTTCAATCAAGAAAGGTGTTGCAGGAAGTCTAGATGACCCAAAGGAAAATGAGGTATGTATGCTTACAGACTATATTGAAGAGTCATGCATGGATCAATGCTATATCTTGAGAGCATAATCAAAGGAAGGATCTCCTCCTTCGAAGGAATGCAGAAAAGCATTGGTCACGCATTCACTAAAATCAACATAATATGTCCTCATATGTAATATGAGGTGGTTGACTATAATTGAGGAATTCTAATTGGAAATTCCTGGGAATGAAATGTGTGAAGAAAGGAAGAGATCATGGAATATGCAACCATGGTAAAAGCAATCAACATCCGAAAGACCAAGAAGATTTGATTAGGATATCTCCATGGAAGATATGAAGACTCTGACGAAGTCTGAAAAAGAAAGAGACACTTGATAATATATATCTTTGGGAGATGTGTCGAAATGTATGCAAGATGTTGATGCAAACTAGAAGATGTCACGATGAAAGACCATCACAAAGGTAATTTTGATTTATATGTCCATTTCTTATTTTTGAACAAATATTTGGATGGGCTTATGCAAGGCTGTCGAAGGAAGATCTATGGATATATTCCAACATCGATGCCCATGTAGTAGGATGAAAGATCCATATGGAAACATGGCATGAAGAAGACAACATGGCAAGAAGGAAGGCCATATATGAACAAATGGATCACTTTCCAACGACGACATGATTGACTTATGAATGAAGGTGATGGATGGTCTATGCCCTATAAAGAATTCCCAAACATGAAGACTCCTAGATAACGAAATGAAGTTCATGACATCATGAGGAGGAGTTCTTCAAGCAGTTGGTTGTCCCATCATCTCCACCTAAGGAGTTGTTTTAGGTCCCTAATTAAGAGGGAGCCTGGAAACAAGTTTCTTACTTGGTAGAAATTTGGAAGCAAAATTCCTAAGCCAAGAGGGAGCTTAGGTACATTCCTTCCTTAAGAATGAGTACTTTATTGGAACACATATGTCCTCCCTAATTAAGAGGGAGAGATAAACACATCATTCTTTCCTTCACTTGGGAAGACAAAATGGAGGATTGGGTAAACATCTGGCATCTGATGCTCTTGAGGATGTGTTAGGGCATCCAAGATAAAAGTAGTCGTAGAGGACCATATTCTTTGAGGATTGGGAATCCAAGATAAGAATAGTCCTAGTGGAACACAACCTAAGAGCCCGGGTGGGGTATGTTCCGAGAGAGACAATGATGAGGGTGTCTATACATCATTGGTCTCGCCAGCATTGTGCTCAGATCTCGTGGAGAGATAAAGTTGTTAGTCAAGGCCTTGTTATGTGACAATGCTAGTTGATATGATGCTATACAAATGGGTTACCAATCCGACTCTTCTTATGAGAAATTCTTCAGATTGAGAGTGACCAAGTACCATTATGAATACCTCCCTAATTAAGAGAGAGTGTTGAACACTGTAACTAGGTTCAGTCTTCATAATGACCTGTATAATTGTATTTTTATGTAATTGACAAAAAGAAGAAAAATTTATTGTAATGTTTGTCTCATGGGTTTCATGAGCAAGGAATTTTATTTTAGTAATGGCTCCCATTGTGAGCCTTTAGGTTTTGTCATCTACACATAAAAGTCAAATTGATTCAATGTCATGTATGAAGGACCCTTCTTGGGCATCTTACATTTTGTATGTGTCGTTAGATAAGTATAAATAGCCCTCCAAGACAAGCACAAGCATCTCCCTTCAAGTCGGCTTCAAAAGGAATAATATTATCTCTCCAAATGACACGTTGGCCTAGCTAGATGACAAGTCGACTTATTATCAGGCTACAAAAACTATAAATAGGGAAGCACGTCCACATTTCAAAGTAGAAAAATCTGGTCAACGCCTGAAGTTGATAAGAAGTGCGAAGGTCATAATTAAGGAGTCCTATAACCAGCAAGAAGGAAGAAAGGAGCAGCGAAGTCTTTCAACCTTGTTTTGCACTGTTTTTGGGTAAAATAACCTCCACACGTGTTTCCAGTGTAGAAAAAACCAAAGTTATTGCAAACCTCCAAGACAACCGAATTCAGGAAGAAGTCAACCCTAAGGGTAGCTGAGTTGAAGGAAGAAAGTCTCCTTCTAGAGCGAGGAAGATAAACGGTCAAAGTTGGTCAAACACATGTGATAGGGTTTCTAAAATAGAGATAAAGAGTGCAACTTACCAAGGACCGAAAATATGAAGTATAACCTAAGTACAAAGAAGACAAGCAATTAGATCAAGTGTTGACTTGGGCACGAAAGAGAAGCAGTGAAAAGGGAACTTGTGTCTTGGTCTTGGAGTGGCAAATACGTCAAGGGTCTTGGTCTTGGTATTCGTTAATTGGAATCTCTATAAGAAGAAGAATTTGTTTGGGTCTTCCTGTCAAGTAGGAGAGGTTTTTGCCTTGGCTTATAGCCTATATTATGCATCTCTTATCTCTTTATGGTTCATGTATTGGTAGTTGTTTGATGAAGAATAATACTATACTAACATAAGTAAAAGAAGATCATAATCTAAGAAGTAAAAAGTATTCACAAGTCGTTACTAATAGAAGAGAAATCACTTAACCTTGATGCCCTAGATTTCTCAACACAAAGCGGGTCTAAAAAATATCCTAGCGATGATGTCTAATTATGAGTAATCATCCACCAAAAATATTCCTAGACAACACTTTTCACATCAAGATATTAAATAACAAACCGGATAGTTTTTGTTGTCTCCAAGTTCCACAGAGTAAGCAGATTTTCCTTTAGATAAGGAGTTCAATTGGTTGGAGTGACCAATCATGTGCGTTGATGCACTACTATCAATTACCCAGATGTCTTCATCTTGGAATGTACCAAAGAGAGCCGAGAAGAGACCTTCATCTCTTTCATTGATTGATGCTTTCTTTGAAGAGAATAAGAACCTCCATGCTTCCTTGATACCTTTCTTGAGATGGCTTGCAATTTTCTTGATGAACTTCTTCATTGTAGAGGAGATCTTCATGATGCCCTTAGAGAACCAAAGCTCTGATACCATGTTGAGAATTCAATAGGGCAATGAATATGTTAATTCTCTTAACTTGATAACTGCTTGTTACCTTTTACTTATTAGCTTTGTTCTTTATTATTCCAATGTGCAATACATCAAACAACTACCAAAATAGTAAGAACAGTGACACAGTATATAGGCTGCAAGCCAGGGCCAAAACCCCTCCTCTTGAGGGGAAAACCCGTAAATCTCTTCTTTATCTTTCATATCTTTCAATTGACGAATACCATGACCTAGACTCAGGCAAATACTCTTCAAGATCAAGTCTACCACAACCTCCTGCTATAAACTCTTCGAACTCCCAGTAGATCCGAAATTTTGCTCCCCAGCAATGGTTGCAACTGCTACTGCTTCTCTAAGAGACTTCGATCTCCCTCTAATAGCCTTCCTGTTGACTTCGCTTGGCTTGACATGAGTCCTAGGGCTAGTAAGATGCCCGAAGAGACTTTCGATTGCCTTCCCTTCTCTTATGCTTCCACCAGAGATCCCAGCACAGAAACCCTAACTTCGATCTTCCCAAAAGAATAGAATAGACCCAAAAACACTTTGACTTCTTCGACTTCCTCTTCTTTGCACTTCCTTCTTTGACGACTTCTTCTTCAGCTTCTTCGCATAGGAGATGAGTGAGTGAGTGATCCAAATGGAGGACGAGTTCCTCTTATATATAGGCTTCTTCAAGGTTGGACATGGCTCTTCATGTAGGCCGACTTGATCTTGGAAGTATTTTGTCACTTTAAAGACAAAATAAGATAGTGTCGAGTGAAAGAGGAATAAGACACTATAAATTCTTCAACATATCCATGGACAGAAGTAACATTCCAGAGATTTCAGATTTGTCTTCCAAGTTGGAGGATGAATTTGCTTACTTATCAGGATCAGCTTCACGGCATCTCTGGTATATATACAGTGGAGCATCAGCTCACATGACAGGGGTTAGAGAATATTTCTCTAGCTACAAGGAGGAGCAGATGTACTTCCAGATTACTATGGGAAACAGGAAGAAATGCACTCCAGTGGGGAGAGGTGCCATAGATTTTTAGAGGGAGTCAAAAGCAAGCACCAATGCTACAGATGTATTGCATGTGCCAAGATTATGTATGAACCTGATTTCAATAGCCCAGTTATAGGATAAGGGGTATGATATTCACTTCGTAGGAAAGAAAGTCTATGTCAAACACCCAAGCTGGAAAAAGGTAAGACAGATTGGAGTTCTAAGTAACAGAATGTACCGGTTACAAATTGACTCTCAAATGGCACTAATAGGCAGTGACAATAGCAGTGGGAAGGAGCAGAATGAGTTATGGCATAGGAAAATGGGACATCTACACCATGGAGCACTCAGGATGCTCCAAGAAACAGTAACAGGGGTTCTAGAACTTAGCACGAAACACGATGATGTGCGCAGAGAATGGGTACTTAGGAAGTATGCTAAGGCGGCGTTTCCAAGAAGTGACAGCACAGTTGATGGCGTGTTAGGGCTCATACATTCAGATATTTGTAGCCTGATGTCCACTAAAGCTCTCAGCAGTGCCGAATATTTCGTCACCTTCATTGATGACCACTCCAAGAAAACTTGGATCTACTTCTTGAAGACCAAAGATGAGGTCTTTGATTGTTTCAGAGAGTTTAAAGCTCTCGTGGAGAATGTGACAAGGAAGAAGATCAAGGTGCTTCGCTCAAATAATGGTGGAGAATATACTGACAAAGACTTCACAGATTTCTTTGCGAAGGAAGGCATCAAGAGAGAATGGATAACTCCATATAATCCACAACAGAATGGTGTAGCAGAGTGGAAAAACAAAACCATTGTTGGAGCCGCAAGGGCTATGTTATATGACTAGGATTTACGCAGATTTCTATGGGCAAAGGCATGTAACACGACAGTATATTCAAAATAGGACTCTGCATAGAGCATCGGGGAAGAAAACGCCAGAAGGAGTCTTCACAAGGAAGAAGCCAGAAGTTAGTCACTTCAGAATTTTTGGCAACATTGCTTATTGCCACATGACAGATGAGAAACGTACCAAATTGGATCACACTACAAAGAAGGGGTTCTTCGTTGGGTACAGCGAAACCTCAAACGCATACAGGATCTACATTCCTAGCAATAAGAAGATTTTAGTGAGGCGAGACGTGAAGTTCATGGAGGACCGAGCTTTCAGATCTCGTGAGATGCCTGCAGGTGATCATAATCAGTTAGCGGAATCTCCTTTGGTCCAGCAAGGGCAGCCAATGGGACAAGCAGGAGGACAGTCACAAGGATCGAGTACTATGACTAGGACCAATATTTCCTCCGATGCAGGAAATCCGAGGAGTTCTTAGCAGATGGAGCAACAAAGGCAGGATGAGGAGGAGCTGGTTGAACCTCCCACGACTAGTGGTTGAGCCAACAGAGAGGTTCGTCAGACATTAAGAGATGCATAGGAGTTTATGTTGATTTTGGGTAGCATCGGATGTGCTCTAGCTCCAAAATTTTGTGGAGGAGCTAGAACACATGAGATCTCCAAGACCCAAAAATTATTTGGAGAAATTCCACCTGGATGAGGAGTTATTAAAATAAATAATATTTTTAATGGGTTCCTAAGTATAAACTTAGGAAAATAAAAATATTAATGGGTATTAATAAAGATATGGGTGAGAAGCTTCTAAGAGACGAGGATCAAGTCTGTTTTAATCTTAGCTATTGATTAGAGACTTAATCTTAGTCGTTGATTCATCAACAGGAAAAGTATAAGAGAAGACTTGAGAGTCATTTGGAGACACACCAGGCAAATACTCAGTACCCTAAGGGAAATCGATTCTCAAGGAGAACGAGTTCGATTTCAGAGGGAGAGTTGCAGGGTGAAGGAAGAGGAGGGCATCAGTAGCAATCAGTGAATGAGGAGGAGGTGACGCAGGGCATTCGAGAGACAGCGCAGAGGGAAGAGTAGGGAGACAGCTCCATTGGAGACACAGGTTGACGGAGATTGACGCAGAATGATGCAGAAGTGACACAGATGTGGGTGAAGGGTCTCCAAGGTGTCAGAAATTCTCCTGGAGGAGGAGAAACTTTGTCTAAGCCTTCAGGTGTTTTCTCTCAGAAGTGTCTCAGTTTTTTTGTGGAATCATTCCTTGTAAAGCGATTGTTGTTGAAGATTAATAAAACCCTCATCTGTTGCACTGGTTTTCCCACATTGGGTTTTTCCAGAGACAATTGTCCAAAAACAACTGTGTTGATGTGATTGATTCTTGTGCTTGTATATCGCTATTATTTTCTCTATGTAATTATGTGATAAATGCAGTAGAATTTATTTTAATGTTTAATGAAGGGTTTCATAAATAACTTATTGTGAGAAATAAGTAGGCGAAATAAATCAGTTACTGCAATAGACTTTCGTGTTAGAAATTTTCACAGTTTATTGGAACTCCTAGGATGAACAAAAGACGATGCAAACAACCTGGCAGGTACCAAGCATTGGTGGCTCAGGTTGCGGAACCTTCCAACTTTCAGGAGGTCGCACAGCATCAAGTATGGGTAGATTCCATGGTAGAAGAGTATAGCTCTATCATGACGAATGATGTTTGGGAGGTAGTGCCAAGGCCGAAAGGCAGATCAGTTGTAAGTTCTAGATGGATCTACAAGATCAAATATGTTGCATACAGCAGTGTGGAAAAATACAAGGCTAGGTTCTTGGCAAAGGGATATGCAGTATGCACAGAAAGAAGGGATATATTATGAGGAAACCTTCGCCCCAGTTGCCAGATACACTTCTATCCGATTAGTTATATCCCTAGTAGCTCAGATGGGGTGGCAAATTCACGAGATGGGCGTCAAGACAGCCTTCTTGAATGGGGTGATACAGGAAGAAGTGTACATAGAACAGCCAGAGGGTTTCAAGACTCATGAGAGGCACACTCATGTGTGCAGACTGAAGAAAGCTCTATACGGACTCAAGCAGGCTACCAGGGCATGGTATGGTACGATTGACAGCTACTTGCAACAGATGGGATTGGTCAAGAGTGACGAAGATCCCAACCTCTACTATTTGATGGTAGAGGGTGAGCCACTCATCCTAGTTTTGTATGTGGATGATCTCTTTTTGACAGGATCATCAGGGCTCTTAGAGGACTGCAAGGGGAATCTAGCAGCAGAGTTTGACATGAAGGATTTGGGGTTGATGCACTATTTCATAGGATTGGAAGTGTGGCAAAAGGATGGGGAGATCTTCCTTGGGCAAGGAATATATGCTACGGATATTTTGAAGAAGTTTAGAATGCAGGATTGCAGACCCATATCTATGCCCATGATCACCAACTAGAAGAAGATAGATGTATGGGATGACAAGGATGTTGACCCCACCTTATGTAGACATCATATTGGATCTCTCATGTATCTAGTCAATACTAGGCCATATATTTGCTTCGCAATCAATACCCTTAGTCAGTTCATGGTAGAACCGAAGAGGGTACATTGGGCAGCAGCGAGGCACATTCTGAAGTATGTGTGTGGCACTGTCAAGTATGGGTTGAGATATACCCGAGGGGATGATGTCAGATTATGTGGATTCACAGATGCAGATTGGGACGGCAATTTAGTGGAGGTACTGCTTCAGTGTTGGATCAGGGATGGTTTCTTGGTGTAGCAGGAAGCAGAAGTCAGTAGCACTAAGCTCTGCAGAAGCAAAGTATATGGCAGCAAGCACAACTACGTGCGAAGCTATATGGCTTTGGAAGCTGCTAGTGAGCTTATTTAGGCAGAGGATGGAGGCAACTAGTGTCTACTGTGATAATCAGAGTTGCATAAAGCTCTCTGAGAATCCAGTGTTTCATGACAGGTCGAAACACATAGATATTCGATGTCATTTCATCAGAGATTGTGTACAACGTGGAGCAGTCCAACTACAGTATGTTCTTGCAAAAGTGCAAGTTGCAGATATACTCACGAAAGCTCTAGGAAGAGCTAAGTTCATCTATTTTAGAGAACATATGGGTATGGTGGAGAACTCGTTTCAGTAGCAGAGGCAGATTACCTTGGATGATTCTCAATTGCAGCAACAGCAAATGAGAAGGAGTTGCAGTGTTGCAGCAATACAGCAGGATCAGCAGCAGCACAAATGCAACGTATATCAGAGTTGTGCAGTAGTTGGTGGGCAGCAGTAGCCAGACATCAGCAGCGTAATAGGAGATGATACAGAGATAGAATGTTGTGACAGGATGTGTAGCACGAGAAATTCCACCTAGAAGTGTCTCAATTAGATTATTAAACGTTTTTAAAATATTTCCTAACCATTTTTTAAATATTTCCTAAGTCTAAACTTAGGGAATATGGTTAATTAATCAATATTAATTGAGATAAGGTGAGAATCATCTAGAAACTCATACAGATCGATCCAGAGATAATCGTAGCCATTGATTAAGTTTTAATCTTGGTCGTTGGTGCTCCAACAGTGGATTATAAGAGATCGATGTGGTGATGGAATATACACCAGTGCAGATAATCAATTGCCCAGGCAGTTTGATTTTCTTAGTGGCAGTAATTTAGCAGAGAAGATAGGGCCAGAGGGTGAGTAGTAGTTGGAAGAGGAGGGTAGCAACATTCCGAGAGGAAGTTTTCCAATTCCGGGAAGAGGCAAAGGAAGAAAGGCCGAAATCCCCACAAGGTCTGCGTAAGCACTGTGCAAAGGGCATCGTAGGAGGCTCAATGCAGAGGCTAGGTAGGTAATTTCGGAGGCAAAAATTCGTTGTGGGGTGAGAGAAAATTCTCAAAATAATTTTGCTAGTATTTTCCTCATATTAGGTTGCCAGTTGAGTATCTAAATTATTGTACTCAGAATTGTTGTTGAAGAATAATAATAAAACCCTCATCTGTTGCACCGGTTTTCCTGCATTGAGTTTTTACGAGGACAATTGTCCAAAAATAATTGTGTCAAAATTCTTGTGTGCACTAAAATTTCTCAGTTTTCAGAATTTTATTTTCCGCAGTATTTTTTATGGTGAAAATTGCAGTTGTGCTTTTATTCATTGTTTTCCGTAGCAGATAAACTGCATAATTAAATTTACGGTTAGAAAAATAATTTCCAATTACTGCAACAGATAAAAATTTCACAATCTCTTCCCAGATGAAATCATTCCACAGTATATTCCAATCAAGGAGTTTATCTCATGCCACAACACCCTCGATGAAAGGAGCACATGGCTTAGTGAAACCATTCCAAGCCATCCTTAACGTCTCCCCATTTGTGACAGTCTTCCAACTGCAGCCAGCTCATTATGAACCAATGGGATATTGGTGAGAGTCAAGAAAAGAGGTCATGGTAACTGATCTAGTCATCTTGGTACCCTTGAGTTTCTCTCTCAGCACTATCTTCCTGTTGGTGTTATCGCTATAGTATAACTTCATCAAATCCTCCCACCTCTCCTCTGTTGTATTCCTCTTGGATATGTGAGGAATCAAATGATCCTTCATCGCATCCAAGATAATCCTTCTACCTTTCATATCCTTCTAATTGTGGATGCAGCACCTATAGGCGGGGTGAGTTTGGTGTTGGCAAACTCCCATATGTCATTGTCCGCAAGAATCAATGAAAACCTCAAGAGATAGTTGGATGCGCCCCCTCCAACCTATCCTCAAACCTTCAAACTGGTTGCGGCCATCTCCCAAATCAAAAACCCGAAGGAAAATCTATTACTGGAAAAATAAAAAAATTGCAATAACCTGTATGAAATCTGATCTCCTTACTTCAAAGTTACTACTCTAATACCATGTTATTTCTTAATTCCATATATGGTTTTAATTTCGTGGTAATTTTTATATCTAGAAAAATATTTCAGCAATCATTAAATGTAAAACACACTGGAATTTTTAATAGAAAATTAAATAGCAAAAGCACACATACACAGGAAATGTTTCACACAATAAATAACTCTCCAATTACTCTTCATTTTTATTATCTAAATAATGAGGGCTCCCTTACTGGAAAAATGGTCCAAAGAGAAAATACTAAAAATTTACGGCAATTTAGAACCTGGCTTATCAGCCCTTGAGAAAACCCGATTTTCCCCTTTGTTGGCTTCTCTCCACTTGTGTGGCCCTCCAAAAGCTAGTACTCGCTCACACGTGCGACCTCACACTCTCCTAGTTGACAGACGCGTGCCCTCGTGCATTATCTCTCTTGTTCATGCAGCTCGAATCTCTCCTTGTCCTCACAAGTGTGGCTCTGCGCAAACCCTTGCTCATGCAACCTCTCTGGAGCTAAAACTGGCTCACACATGTGGCTCTTTGCAAATATGGTGTTCAAAAAATTAGTGTGGCCTCCTCCTCCACTCAATCTTCCTTCTCTGGATTTTTCTCCACTACTACAACACTTCCTTTCTCTTTAGCTCTAAGTATCACACTCTCTCTTGTGTCTATCTCCTTTCTTTAGCCATGCTTTTTTAATTTCTCATTGAGCTAAATCTCTAACACTAATCTCCAAAGTGATGGACGGCTAAAATTAAATCCTCACACACTTGAGATCAATGGTTGAGATTAAAACAAACTCATTAAAGTAAATAATTTAATATTCCTTAATTTCTTTAGCTCAATAGCTAACATAATTAATTATGTGTTTTTACTACGTTAGACTTGGCCTAAATTACAAAAGCAACTTAATAAATTGAGCAAGTATGCTAAGGAGACTTTGGATGACCCTTGCATGCTTGACACTTAGCCAATGCAGAAATATTTGTCCGCTACTACAATCATGAACATAGTGAGACCTCAAAAGCTTGCAAGATCTTCATACCAGCGTAGAGGAAGACAATTGTGAGCGGGGATGTTAAGTTCAAGTAGAACTTGGTATCCAAGAAGTCTCAAGAGTTGCCACCGATAGTGACAAAGGATGAGGAGCAAGAGGCTTCTAATAGAGAGAAGCATACAAAGGCTTCAAGTTCAAGGACCCAACCTTCAGGTGGGGAGGAATCAATAGCTCCTTTCAGTTTTGTCAAGATACCTAGGCGGTTTGAGAAGACATTGAGTGATACACAGGGGCATGTGGGGGTGCCTAAGAGCACATTCAACGAGAGCAAGCCTCCAAATAAGTGTCCAAATTGAGGAGGCAGCAGACTAGGATGTTTGGAGGAGTGGCATGGTGAAGGATGATGCATGGGACATTGTGCCAAGATCGAAGGGAAATCCAGTTGCAGGTGGTTTCTCCAAAAGTACCTTCCTAGCTAAGAAGGAGTGTTGATGATAGTAGCATCAAACAAGTACTTCCGCACGGGCCTAAGTGTCTAAAAGTGCGGAAGTCATCCAAAAGGATCCTTAACCTTAGCAATTACTTTATTTAATGGGATTATTAAAGTAATAGACTTTTATAAGATAAATTGAGTTAATTTAATGAAATTCAAAGGTTATTTGCATTAGTGAATTAGATGAATCTCAACCATTGATCTCAAGTGATGTTGAGATTCAATCTGAACCATTAATCACTTTGGAAATTAGGGTTGTGCATTCAATCAATGACTCAAACTTATAAAAGGAAGGATACGCTAAAGGAGAAGACACATCTTTGAGCACAAGACATAGTGAGATAGTGTGATCGCAGTGATTGGGTGAAGAGGTACTTTCATCCAAGTGTGCAGGATTCGGAAAAGAGTGCAAGGGGTAGCAAGCGAGAAGGATCCAAATCAGTCAAGCAAGATTGAAGTGCAAATCTGCCAAGGGTTTAATGAGCTAGATCATTTCCAAGTTTTATTGTATTTGTAGTTTTCCTTAGAGGGCCATTATCCCAAGAAGGGAGCCCTTGTATGTTGTAGACTATTATTAATGAAAAGGCAGATTTTGAAAGGTAGAAATTTGTGTGCATGTGTATGAGATTGGTGTATTAATTTGTGTCCATTGTTATCTTTAGTTTACACGTTAAAATCTCAACAGTGTTTTATATTTAATAGATCTGCATAATAATTAAATTTTACAGCAAAGAATCTGCTATGAAATAATTAGCCAAGTTGTTGAAGTTAGGAAGATTAACAAATCCTTCATTGCCTCCAACGCATTGAAGGGGCCACCTTGGTTCCAAAAATGAAAGAAATCATCAGTGAAGTATCATGCCCTCATCATTTATGAACATCTTCAAACAATAGCAACATGGAACCCATTTTCCACCCCACTCATCAATAGGAAGCACTCTACCAAGCCTCTTCACATACAACTTTTGGGGGATTCCCCCACCCTTAGTGATGTAGTAAGGACCTAAGGGCCCATTATAGTTAATGATAGGATATGTATGGCGGCCATTCACTAGAATGTGCACTAGATCCACAATAATTATTATTATAAAATAATGGCCACTAGGTAGTTAGCATTCAATGAAATGTACCATGGCCCAGTCATTAATTGTAGAATTTCCTTGAAATTCTGCAACTGATGTAGTGAACAAATATGAAACTAATTGTTGCACCAAGACATAATTTCTCTACCAGTTCGCAGTGGAATAGAACAGAAATAAACACAGTCACACAATAGCAAAAACACAAAATTTTCTAGGGAACTCAACTAGGAAAACCCTTTGCTTGTTTCGAGAATTTTATTGATACAGTTTTGAGCTATAGATCTCTTACAATACAATCTTGTTTCAATAGAAAACAACCTTGTTCTCCCAGCTTGACTTAAGCTTGAAATACTTTGCAAGTAGCCCTGATCCTGCTCCCTATTTCCTTGCGCAAATCTTAAGGAAATTGCCTTCTATCAACTGCGCACAAGCTTCTCCTTAGTACGGTCTTCCTCTCACAAACTCCTTCACACAAACTTGTGCTCTCTATTGTCTTGTCTCACAACCTTGTGCTCACAAAAACAATGAATCTAATTTTGTGCCTTCGTCCTCCTTATAAACAATTCGCATAAGCTAAATCTGGCAAGTTTATTTTGCGAACTCAGACTTGTGATTGTTAAGTTAACTAAGTCTAACTGACTCATGTAACTCATCCTACATCAAATAGAAACTAAAGCTCACTTGCTTGTCCTTTTCCAAAGATAACTCGCACTAGGAGACAAATGAATTGAGCCTCCAACTCTTGCACTTAAAACAAACTGCTACATGACTCGTCCTAATTTGTAGGAACTCAACCTAACTTATAGAAAATTGTCCTAACTTATAGGAACATGTGCATGCTAAAGAAGGATTGTTTGTGGTCTCTTTGACTAAGGCACAAGTCAAAGAAGACCTTCACTCGCTACTTTTCAACACTCCCTCCTATCAAGGAAGGTGCTCCTGGAAGAACCTCATCCACCTGGATCTGTCTCCAACACTACCACGTTCTCGTTGTTGCAGCTGCTCCCTCTGAACTAGAAGACTTCCCTGCTTTCTTCTGCGGAACTTGATCTGAAGACCTGTTCTTTCCCACCATGCTCTACGAGTCTATCACTTCAGTCATAAGTGCCATGTACCCTGTGTACCTCTGTGGTTGCTTCCTCTAGCTGAAGGTGATACTGGAAGATCCAACTCTCCTTATCTCCCTTAAACAAATCCTCTGCCCACTTGGCTTGAATTCTCCCTCTACTGGGAGTCTCTAACTGAGTGACTACCTCCACTCACCCTGGGCTATGGTCCTCATCATCTTGTTGTTCGGCCCAACTACCAATTAGCTTAGACTCAAATTGAGACATTGGTTGAAGCTCCATCTTAAGTAGCTTCTTCTCAGGTACTCTAATATGCTCTTCCTCCAAGAACTCCCTCTGCGTTCTGCTCTCTTCAACCCTCACTTCTCTACTTTGTGCACTTCTGGCCTTGTTGCTCAAGGTTGCACCTGTCTCTACCTGGAACTTGTAGAGATTCTTCATCCTCACACCTATCTGCTTCTTACATCCAAAAGCTAAGTACTAGAGGTAAGCCTTACCTCTACTGAAGATGACATCATAACCCTTGTCCTCAAGGGTAGCTACCGAAACAAGTTTCTGCTTTAATCCGGCAACATAGAGGACATCTCTGAGATGAAGAAGATTGTCTCCCTCTGAAAACTGACAATACCAATTCCTCTAGTTGCATACATGCCATCATCTCCTAGCTCAATCTGAAACCGCGTGTCCTCCTCTAGCTGGCAGAAATTCTTCGTGTTCTCGATCATGTGGAAGGATGCTCTTGGATCAATATACCATACATTGTTGTTTGTTGAGCTTGCCATGCAAACTATCAATTTGATATCTTTCTCAAACTGGGCAGAAAATGCATCTAACTCCGCTGATGCAGCTACATGATCCTTACTAGGCTCGTTCTGCTTAGTATACTTAGTGGCATAGTGTCCAAACTCATGGCAATGGAAGCACTTGATCTCGCTTACATCCTTCTTCTTGCCATTGTGACTAGACTCTGCCACTCCTTGGCCCTCCTTGCCCTTGGCCTTGTTGCTCTAGCCTATTGGAAAATGTAACTAGGTTCGGTCTTCATCTAATGTATTTGAGTCATCATGTAATGTACTTGTCAAAAGAATAAAGAAAAGAATTTTTATTATTATTATTGTAACTTATTAAAGCATGGGTTTCATGGTTGGGTCACCATCTTTTAGGTCAAAGTCTCCATTGAGGACTTCTAGGATTTATTTTGATTCGATAGAGTCATTGTACTTTTAAAGAGACCCTTCTTGGGCTTTTGAATCATGTAAAAAGGTTTAGGATTGAGTCAAATATATCCTCCACATCAAGTCGGCTTAGAAGAGATCAAGTCGACCTAAGGACATCAATTCAACCTCCATTGAAGCCTATAAATAGAAGCAAGTTGAATTCATTTGGAGCATCTTATCTCAAGCAAGTTCGATATCTCTAAGGAAGTCGGAGAAGTGTAAAGTGCGTCTAAGGAAGCCAAAGGAAGTGCGAGTTGGGTGGTGTCTAAGGAGAAAAAGAAAAACGAAATTTCGGTGCCTCTCTCTCTTTGTTTCGTGCCCTAATTTGGGAGATCGAAGTCTTCCAAGTTTTGTTGATGTTAAAAGCTGCCTGATGCTGGAAGCTGCTACATGGTCGTCGAATATCTCGGAGGCTGACTTGGTGTGGAGGGAAGGTTTGGTCTTTGTCTACGGTGACGAATCTCAAAGAATACTATTGAAAGGAAGAGAATTTTGACTGGGTTTTCCCCTCAATGGGGTTTTTCCCTGACATAGTGGTGTCCAATGTTTTATGTGCTTTTGCTTTGGTAATTGCTTGATGAACTAAAAGAAAGAAGATATAAAGAAAACCTAATAAGAAGTCAAGAACATCACAAGTAATTATCAAGTATAAGAAAATATTTATGCCTTTTTGATTTTCTAACATGGTTTCAGAGCTTTGGTGAAGAAAGAAGAAAAAGGCGGTCTCAAGCACTTGATCAAGGAACTATTCAAGGAAGATGTCTAACGCAATCAAGGGAGAGAACAAACTTGAAGGAGCCTCAAACTACAGGGCCTGGAAGAAGAGGATTGACCTCATCCTTGAAAAGAACAAGGTACTAGACTTGGTCAAAGGAAAAGTAAAGAAGCCTACAGATGACTCCAGTGATGCTGACAAAGTAAAATTCAGAGAATTAGAATTGGTGGTCATGACTCTAATGGTAGAAGGAATAAAGGACAATCTTTTCCCATTTATAGCCAACATCAATCATGCCCAGGAAATGTATAAAGTCTTGTCAAAGTTATTCACTATTAAAAACATTAGTCAAGTGGAAAGCTTGAAGAATGAACTAAGGACCACAAAAATGACTAAAGAAGATACAGTGGCCTCCTTTGTGAAGATAGCAAGAATCAGAGATGGTCTTTTGGCCATTGATGAAATTGTTCCAGACAAAGAACTCGTGATCACCGCTCTATTAGGATTGCCACCTACTTGGGGTGCATTTGTTGTAGGACTTAACAATTGGAAGGAAGCTCCCACTTTTGAATAACTATGGACTGCCTGCAGTCAAGAAGAATTAAGGATCTCATTAGTTGTTAATCCTGAAGAAGTTTCAAATGCCTACACTGCTCAATACAAAGGAAAGAAATCGAAAGGACCAAGGAAGAAAGTAGACATGTCCAAAGTAGAATGCTATCAATGTCATAAGAAGGGTCACTACAGGAGTGACTGTCTCGACAATCCAAGAAACAAGAAGAGAGAAAGAGATCATGCTAACATTGTTGAAGAAGAAGATCCAAAGAAAGTCAAACCTGAAGAATCTGATATAAGGGACTTACACTATTAAGTCCTTTGCTTCTAGTCCTAGATATTCTATTTTGTATTTTTGATGTTTTAGAATTTATAGGTTTTTAACATGTTTTTGGAAAAAGACATTGTTTGTTTTTGTAAGTTTATAGGTATCCCTCAAGCTTTGGAGGGAGCCCCCAACAACTCCCAAAGATAAGTATCTCATTTCCTTTCAGTTTTTGGTTTCATGTACTCATTTAGTTTTGATTATATTAATACTAATCACCATTCTCCCTCTATTGTCTTGATTAGGAAAACATCTGCTATATTCTCAAGGAGTATGAAAGAGGACCTCTCAAGACAAGGTTTGTCAAGAAACAAAGGTATGCTTTAAAACATTAATTTCTTTATAATAATTGTGTATTCATTTGGCAATCTATTACTAACATTGATGTGTCTAGCTATAGTAAATCATATTGATTCTTACTTTGGGTGATTCATCACTTGATAAATCTACCCCACTCCTATTCTTAACTGATGTTATAGAACCCAAGACAGGTCCTAAGGGTATGCTTATGGTAATGTCTGAAACCCTAAAACTGCTTAGGGTTATTGAGAAGTGTTATTTGAAGTTTTGTTGATGATGTCATGTTTAGGATTTTGGTATGATCAGGAAAACTTAACTTGTTAGGGTTGAATGATAAAGTCTAAAATCTCGAACCTATGGAATATTGGTAATCTTGGGTTTGCTATGTTCCTATATTGAAACCCTGAGTCATTAAGGTTTGGTGGAATGTGTAAGAAAGACCCTTATAATGTCTTAGAAATGATTTCCTTGGTATGTGTGTGTTTATCTGATCAAACCCTAGTCTAATCAAGTTTGTTGTATGTCTAACTCTTACTAATCTTTGTGAAGTTGGGTTTGACTAACACATGATATGAAATGCCCATGCATGATGATGAAGTCCTAGATGTATGAGTTGACCTATTTGTCAGTGGTCATGAATCCTAGGGTTTGGAACTAAGCTCTAGTCAAAGTTTGTCTTTCTAGGATGATAGTATTTGTGAAATTCTAGGGTTTTGAAGTTAAACCTTAGTAGAAGTAAAAATCTCTGATGATTTGAGATTTGTGTAAGATTAATGAAATCTGAGTTTTAGTTGGGATTGATGTTTGATTGAAAATCTAGGGTTTGCAACTAACCCTAGTGGAAGTTGGTCATGTTAATGACTAAGCTATGATTGGTTTTGATTGATTCTCTTGTATGAAATCTAGGATTTGTATGAAACCCTAGTGGAAAGTCTAACATATGAATTCTGAAAGTTGTTAGATACCTTGCAGACCTATATTTGTTTAAATTGTTTCTAGGGTTTGCTATATGTTGTAATAGGGTACGTAATACCTTTGAAAGAAACATTGAAACCCTAGATGTAATGAAAGTTGGTATGAAGTAGTCTAGGGTTTATGACAAAGTCCCTAGCAAGATGTTGAAGAGTATGCGTCTCTTGTTTAAGTTTGGGTATCTGATATATGTAAGGTTGAAATGCTTCCGTAATTCTAATATGGCTAACTTCATGCTTCTATAAGTTTTGGTTGTACTTGCTATCTAAGTTGTGCAGGTACACAATCTTCAAATGGTGAAAATGTTCGTTAATATGATAAGCATGATGTGGATGATGATAACTCCGATAAAATGGTTGGAAGCCACGAAAGATTCTTTGATGACAAAAAAAAGAAGTTGATCTCCCTGAGATTAAGAGGGAGTCTGGATAAAAGAAATGCTCTCAGGTTGAGAGGTACGGAATATGTTAAAATTGGCAACTAGGGCCAAACTCCACATGGGTCATCTTATTTATGACAGCTGATATTTTCTTGGATTCCTCCCTCCAAGAGGTGTAGGATTGATCTAAAGATCATCCGATTCCGACATGTACAAATGAAGATATGAATTTATTTATATTATGGACAAATTGTCAAGGTCAGCCAACAAGCAAAACAGGCATTCAAACCCCCAGCTCATCCTCAACGTTGCATATAAAAGGAGGAGACCTCAAGTCATTTTATCATCATCTCATCTTCACACATCTCTCTCTCCTCACTTGATTGGGTACACAAATTTGGGCAGTTGTCTCTCACACATGCGAAGGAAGGAGGGCAATTTTTTGTTTGACTGCGTTGACCAACGTTGACTGAACTGCAGGATTGTTGTTTGACTGCGTTGGCCTCTAGCGTTGACCTATTTTGACTGTTGATTGGGTGAGGTATCTTCTCCTTAGCAGGCCGCAGATCTAGGCACTGAAATCGAGACCATTTGACCTCTCATTTGACTAGCGTTGACTACCCTAAGGTTGGCCGCAGTTTGACTTTCATTGACCAGCTTTTGACTGGACATTTTCGCATTGTTTTGGGCTAATTGGGCTTGTTGTTGGAGACCGAAGTTGACTAGGTTTGACCAAGCTGTGTAGAGGAAGTATTTTGCTCTGTTTGACCAGCGTTGACATTTCTAGTTAGGGCTACTTGCTGCTGTCATAAATTATCAGATTTGTAATTTGTATTATCTCTCTCTGCTGAACTATTGAAGAATATAAGAAAGATTGATCAAGGGTTTCCCCACATTGGGGTTTGTCCCTCGCTGGTGCCACATCTTGTGTCCTCTTGTCTTGGCTTGTCTTCCACTGTTTATGTTTATGTTCTATCTGCATTTTACTTTCATGTTGATGTGATTGCTAAACTGGATATTGATATTGGGCTAATAAAGAAATTGAAGTAAATTGCTCTTAAGCATAGAACATTCAACATACCATTGTTACCTAAAATTAATAGCATAGCTTGGTTTTGATTGAAGAAGGAATTTCGGAGGATATGTTGTTGAATTGGAAGTATGAAAGGAAAGTGTATGATTGAGGAATCTTCTGTCAGATATTCAGTTGATAGTCCTACTATGAAAAGTTGAGAAGCAACATCAAGTTGTTTGGAAGACCCCGGAGGTTTGTATTTGATTATGTACATGTGAAAGTATATTATTGATTGAGGTTGTGTTTGTACAGGTGAATCTCTCGAAGGTTTTGATAGCATGTTGGTTACCAATCAGGTTAATTGGGAGAGATTGGTTATCCTTGATTTGCTGGATCTAGGAGTGTTGAGGCTTTGTGAGTGAAGCATTGCCTGGGAGGACATCTGGCCAGCACTTTGTGTTGATGTCTAGGTCCCGAAGTTGGAAAAGGTGGTGTTGATTATAGAGCTCTGTTTTTGGATACACACCTGGATCTTTGGGTTGGTGGTTAGCAAGTAGGTTTGATGGTACCTAGCAAGGTTGAAAGCTTGAGTCCATCTTAGTCCCATTCGGATAGATTGCCTTGGTCAGGAATCTAGTCTATGGCATTGTGGTGCCTAATTTGTTGAGAGACCAATGGATAGATTTCCCTAGTCAGGAATCTAGTCCATGGCATTGCGGTGCCTAAAAGTCCTTTGTGTTTCATATAGTTCAGATCTCCCTTGTACTTGTATATGATGAATACCTCCGTAGTTAAGAGGGAGTGTTGGAAAATGTAACTAGGTTCGGTCTTCATTTAATGTATTTGAGTCATCATGTAATGTACTTGTCAAAATAATAAAGAAAGAATTTTTATTAATATTATTATGACTTATTAAAGCATGGGTTTCATGCTTGGGTCACCATGTTTTAGGTCAAAGTCCCCATTGAGGACTTCTAGGATTTATTTTGAGTCAATAGAGTCATTGTACTTTTAAAGAGACCCTTCTTGGGCTTTGGAATCATGTAAAAAGGTTTAGTATTGAGTCAAATATAATTTATGTATCCTCCGCATCAAGTCGGCATAGAAGAGATCAAGTCGGCCTAAGGACATCAATTCGACCTCCCTTGAGGCCTATAAATAGAAGCAAGTCGAATTCATTTGGAGCATCTTATCTCAAGCAAGTTTGATATCTCTAAGGAAGTCGAAGAAGTGCAAAGTGTGTCTAAGGAAGCCAAAGGAAGTGTGAGTTGGGTGGAGTCTAAGGAGAAGAAGAAAAACGAAGTTTCGCTAATGCTGGAAGCTGCCTGATGTCGAAAGCTGCTACATAGTCGAAGTTGCTGGAAGAGAGACCGAAGATCTGGGAGGTTGACTTGGTGTGGAGGGAAGGTTTGGTCTTTGTTTAGGGTGAATAGTCTCAAAGAATACAATTGAAAGGAAGAGAATTTTGACTGGACTTTACCCTCGAGGGGGGTTTTTCCCTGGCATGGTGCCTATATCTGGTGTCCATTGTTTTATGTGCTTTTGCTTTGGTAATTGCTTGATGAACTAAAAGAAAGAAGATATAAAGAAAACCTAATAAGAGGTCAAGAACATCACAAGTAATTATCAAGTATAAGAAAATCAAGAACATAGCCTACTAGGGCAAAGTTCTCCTCGTTCTCTGTCTTCATCGATCGACAATCTCTAGTCCCTCTCTAGATCTCTTCCTGATGTAATCAGTCCATAGCCTTTTCCAACTGGCAAATTTTTCTCTACCACTTACTACATCTTGGAAACCATACCAAGATTTATGAAGTCCTAAAAGAGAAAAACTCACAACTCACAAGACCATGCTCTGGTACAATCATGCCCACACCACCTAACTCATCTCGTACCTGAGTGAACTTTGACAAATATTCCCGGTATCACTGGTACTCTGATATAGATCTAAAATAGTTTTGTACATCTCAAACGTTGTCTTCTTCTCATGGATATGACGAACTATATGATCTCTGACCCCTTCTAGAATAATCCTCCTTGCCTTGATATCATTCTTATTATGTTGGGCCAATTGTTGGGGATCTTGAGGTGGCGTTATCACCTGCATTATAAACTCTCCCACCCCATTATCTTCCAGCACTATCGTGATCCTCCCATTCCAAGAGATGTAGTTCGATGCTCCTTATAAACAGTGATCTGCTCTCAAGCCTTGGCACACCAGCCTGCTTCCCCAGAGAACTCTCCAACGCCTGCCCATTAATAGCCTTGTAGTCCTTCACAATAGGCTGAACTTACAGCTCAAATCAGCCACTAACAACCCTCCACGACAGTGTACTTTGACAGATCTACCGTGAAAATTTCGTGCTATGAAATTATTCAGCATTTGAGAAAATTTCGCTATGAAGTTTTATTGCAGCAACTGGTATTATTTCTTCTCACTGTTAAATAAGTAGTTTATTGCTACAACAACAACGAAATAAACACACTGCAATCTTCACAAAAATACTGCAGAAAATAACAACACTGGAAACTAAGAAATATTCTAGCACACATGCATAAAAATTGACACAGTTATTTTTGGACAAAAGTCCCCAGAAAAACCCAACTTGGGAAAACTAGTGCAGCAACTGAGGGTTTTTATTATTATGCAGCAGTGAAAAAATATGACGAACTATATGATCTCTGACCCCTTCTAGAATAATCCTCCTTGCCTTGATATCATTCTTATTATGTTGGGCCAATTGTTGGGGATCTTGAGGTGGCATTATCACCTGCTTTATAAACTCTCCCACCCCATTATCTTCCAGCACTATCGTGATCCTCCCATTCCAAGAGATGTAGTTCGATGCTCCTTCTAGACAGTGATCTGCTCTCAAGCCTTGGCACACCAGCCTGCTTCCCTAGAGAACTCTCCAACGCCTGCCCACTAACAGCCTTGTAGTCCTTCACAATAGGCTGAACTTACAGCTCAAATCAGCCACTAACAACCCTCCACAACAGTGTACTTTGATTGAACTACCGTAAAAATTTCGCGCTATGAAATTATTCTGCGTTTGAGAAAATTTCGCTATGAAGTTTTATTGCAACAACTGGTATTATTTCTTCTAACTGTTAAATAAGTAGTTTATTGCTACGACAACAATGAAATAAACACACTGCAATCTTCACAAAAATACTGCGGAAAATAATAGCACTGGAAACTGAGAAATATTCTAGCACATGCATAAAAATTGACAGTTATTTTTGGACAAAAGTCCCCGAAAAAACCCAACTTGGGCAAACTGGTGCAGCAGCTGAGGGTTTTATTATTATGCAGCAGTGAAAAAATCATAGTACAATCTGGATATCGAAAACTGGCAATCTTGTAAAGAAAACACTAGCAGAAATTATCTGAGGGAAATTACCCTCACCCCGTGCAATTCATGCACTATTTGACCTCTAAAAAGCAAGTCGTCCACCTAGCCCTACGCAGGCACTATGTCACCTCTGCGTAGTCCCTTAAACACTACAACCTAGAACTTCTGCAAATCAAGTCGTCCTGCCTGTTGCTGACTGCAAAATTGTCTCCCCGACACTCTGGAACTGATAACCAGCTTCACCCCAGCAAAATCGAACTACCTACTTGACGCTTTTGCACAGCCTCCTGGAGAAAATCTCAACCTCTCTGCAAAGTACTCATCGGATCTAGAAAACTTTCCTTCGGCTTCACTTTCCCCGCCCCTCTTTGTCTTTGCTTCCCTTCTAAAGCTCAAACTCTTTCGGCAACTGACTGTTGCTCTCTAGAAAATCGAACTCTCCAAGGAAATCAAACTCTATGTGTGTATTATTCATCTACCCATCGACTTGTTCTTATAATCTTCTGTTGGACCTCTAACGGCCAAGATTAAATCTTAATCGATGGCTAAGATCATATCTGGGTCAATCTGTGTGAGTTTCTAGATGATTCACACCTTTCTCAATTAATATTGATTAATTAACCCCTTTTCCTAACTTTAGACCTAGGAAATATTTAAAAATAGGATAATAATCTAATTGAGACACTTCTAAGTAGTATTTCAAAAAATGATTTTTGGGTTAAGGAGAACTCCTGTGTTTTAGCATCTCCACAAAGTTTCGAGACTAGAACACCTCTAATGATACAAAAACTAACACTCCCTCTTAGCGAGGAAGGTGTTCTAGAGCTACACTGCTACTACAACACCCTGTGTCTGTATCACCCTTTGTTACACAACTGATGTCTGGCCAATGTGACTACCTGCCACTACACACCAACCACTGCGCAACTTTGATGTTGCATCTGTGTTGCTGCTAACCCTACCATACTGCTGCCAACTCTGCATCTGCACGGCAACTCCCTTTCATCTACTGTTGCTGCAATTGAAACTAAGAAGCATCCTAAATATTTTGTCACTGCTAGTGAAACGAGTTCTCCACCATACCCATTTGTTCTTTGACATAGACGAACATAGCTCTCCCTAGCGCTTTCGTGAGTACCCCTGCAACCTGCTCGTCTATGGGAACATATGCACACAATCTCTGATGAAATGACACTAAATATGTATGTGTTTCGACTTGTCATGAAATACTGGATTCTCAGAGAGCTTGATGCAACTCTGGTTATCACAGTAAATATTGGTCGCCTCAATCCTTTCCCTGAACAAGCTTTACCAGCAGCTTTTGAAGCTATAGTACTTCGCACGTAGTTGTGCTTTTTACCATGTACTCTACTTCTACAAAGCTCGGTGCTATTGATTTCTACTTCCTGCTGCACCAAGAAACCATCCCTGATCCAAAGTTGAAGCAGTACCTAGAGGTACTTTTCCTATCTACTGAACTACCTGCCCAATCTGCATATGTGAACCCACATACTCTGACGTCATCCCCTCGGGTATATCTCAACCCATACTCGATTGTGCCACGTACATACCTCAAAATGTGTCTCGTTGTTGTTCAATGTACCCTCTTCGGTTTCACCATAAACTATCTAAGGATATTGACTGCGAAGCAAATATCTCGCGCCTAGTGTTGATTAGATACATGAGAGAACTGATGAGTTGTCTATACAAGGTGGGGTTAACATCCTTGTCACTAGATGCATCTATCTTCTTCTAGTTGGTGATCATGGGCATAGACATGGGTCTACAATCCTGCATTTTGAATCTCTTCAGAATATCTGTAGCATATCTTCCTTGCCCAAGGAAGATCTCCCTGTCCTTCTGCCACACTTCTAATCCTAGGAAATAGTGCATCAACCCCAAATCCTTCATATCAAACTTTGCTGCCAAGTTCCTTTTGCAGTCCTTTATGAGCCCTGATGACCCTGTCAGGAAGAGATCATCCGCATAAAATACTCAAATGAGTGGCTCACCCTCTACCATAAAATAGTAAAAGTTAGGATTTGCGTCACTCTTGACGAATCCCATCTGCTGCAAGTAGTTGTCAATCCGACCATACCATGCCTTGGGAGCTTGTTTGAACCCATATAGAGCTTTCTTCAATCTGCACACATGGGTGTGCCTCTCATGGGTCTCAAAGCCCTCGGGTTGTTCTATGTATACATCTTCCTCTATCACCCCATGCAAGAATGTTGTCTTGGCGTCCATTTGGTGAATCTGCCACCCCATCTAAGCTGTTAGGGATATAACTGACCAGATAGAGGTGTCTCTAGAAACTGGGGCGAAGGTCTCCTCATAATCTATCCCTTCTTTCAGTGCATACCCCTTTGCCACGACCCTGGCCTTGTACTTCTCCATGTTATCATCTACAATGTCCTTGATCTTGTAGATCTAACGAGAACCTACAACTATCCTATCCTCAAGTCTCGGTACTACCTCCCAAACATCATTCGTCATGATAGAGATGTACTCCTCTACCATGGCATCTACCCACACTTAATGTTGTGCAGCTTCCTAAAAGCTGGAAGGTTCTACAACCTGAGCCACTAATGCTTGTTACTTGTCAGGATGTTTGCGCTCTCTCTTGTTCGTCCTAGGAGCTCCAATGAACTCCTTTGCATCTCTCAATGTCTGACGAACCTCTCTATTGGCTCGACCACTCGTGGTGGAAGGTTCAACCAACTCCTCCTCATCCTGCCTCTGCTGCTTTGTTTGTTGTGAATTTACTGGATCTTCAGTACCTAAGGAAATGCTGGTACTAGTTACTGTACTAGATCCCTGTGACTATCCTACTGACAGACCCACTAGCTGCCCTTGTTGCTAGACCAATGGAGCTTCTGTTGGCTAATTTTGATCTCCTGCAGGCATTTCACGAGATCTCTTGAAAGCTTGATCCTACATGAACTTTACGTATCGTCTCACCAGAATCTTCCTATTGTTAGGAATGGAGATCTTGTATGCTTTTGAGGTTTAACTATACCCAACGAGAAACACCTTCTTTGCAGTTTGATCCAATTTGGCGCGCTTCTCATCTGGCACATGACAATATGCAATGCTTCCGAAGATCTTGAAGTGACTAACCTCTGGCTTCTCCCTGGTGAAGACTCCTCCTGGCGTTTTTTCCCCAATGCCCTATGAGGATTTTTGTTTAGAATATAAATTGTTGCATTACATACCTCTGCCCACAGAAACCTGGGAAAATCCTGGTCATATAACATTGCTTTTGCAACCCCAACTATAGTTCTGCTTTTCCGCTCCGCTACCCCATTTTGTTGTGGATTATAAGGATTTGTCCACTCTCCTTTGATGCCTTCTTTCACACAAAAATCTGTGATGTCTTTATCAATATACTCTCCACCACTATTTGAACAAAGCACCTTAATCTTCCTCCCTGTCACATTCTCTACAAGAGCCTTAAACTCCTTGAACCGATCAAAGACCTTATCCTTGGTCTTCAGAAAATAGATCCAAGTTTTCCTGGAATGGTCATCAATAAAGGTGACGAAATATTTTGCCCCACTGAGAGCTCTACTGGACATTGGGCCACAAATATCTGAGTGTATAAGCCCTAACACGCCATCTACTACTGTCACTTCTTGGGAATGTTGCCTTAGCATATTTCCCAAGCACGCATCCTTTGCATACATCATCATGTTCTGTGCCAAGTTCTAGAACCCCTGTTACTGTTTCCTTGAGCATCTTGAGTGCTCCATGATGTAAGTGTCCCATTCTCCTATGCCATAGTTCATTTAGTTCCTTCCCACTGCTACTGTCACTGCCTACCAGTACCATTGGAGAATCGAGTTGCAACTTGTATAGCCTATTACTTTGAACTCCAATCTATCTCACCCTCTTACAACTTGGGCGTTTGACAAACACCCTCTTCCCTACGAAGTGGGCATCATATCCCTTATCCTATAGCTAGGAGACTAAAATCAGGTCCATTCCTAATCCTGGCACATGAAGTACATATGTAGCGCTGGTACTTGCTCCTGACTCCCTCTGAAAATCGATGGTACCTATCCCTACTAGAGTACGCTTTGTTTTGTTTCCATCGTAATTTGGAAATCCATCTGCTCCTCATTGTAGCTAGAGAAATATTCTCTAACCATTGTCATGTGAGTTGACGCTCCATAGTCTATACCACACACCCTGTGAAGTTGAGCCTGATAAGCAAGCAAATTCATCCTCCAATATGGAAGACAACTTTGAAGCCCCCTGAATATCAATTTGATCCATGGTCATACTGAAGAATTATGGGTATACTCTAGTGTGTTTGTTTCTCTTCCTTCTGGCACTGAATCTGTTGTTGCAAACTTTTTGTGCCTAGACAAGAAATATGCTCCACGAAAATATTGAGTTGTTGTTCCCTTTGCCTGTTGGAATCGCTTCCCTAGATAGGAAGAATTTTTTTGCCACCTGCAACTGAAAAATCGAACCCTTGCCTAGCAGTTCAATCTACTAAACTAGCTTCTGCAAAAATTTGGGAATCGTGTTACCAGACTCCCTCTGAATCTGGATGATTTCTCCATATCGCTTATGAGATTCCCACTTGATCAATCTAGTTCTAATACCATGTGAAAATTTTGCACTACAAAATTATTTTGCGGCTGAGAAAAATTCTCTATGAAATTTTATTGTAGCAACTGGTATTATTTCTTCTAACTGTTAATTAAATTAGCAGTTTATTGCTTATGGAAACGACGAAATAAACACACTGCAATCTTCACCAAAATATTGCGGAAAATAATAGCGCTGGAAACTAAGAAATAGTCTAGCACACACACATAAAAATTGACACAGTTATTTTCGGACAAAAGTCCCCAGAAAAAACCCAACTCGGGAAAACCGGTGCAACAGTTGAGGGTTTTTATTATTATGCAGCCGTAAAATACTCTGAGTACAATCTGAATGTCGAAAACTGGCAATTATGCAATGAAAATACTGGCAAAAATTATCTAAGGAAATTACCCTCACTCCGAGCAATTACGGCATTGTCTGACCTCTGAAAAGCATGTCGTCCATCTAGCCCTGTGTCACCTTTGCGTAGTCCCTTAAACGCTACATTGTGGAACTTCTGCAAATCAAGTCGTCCTGCCTGCTGCTGACCGGGAAACTGTCTCTCCTACACTCTGGAAATATCTTCTGGCCTCTAGAACCGATAACCAGCTTCACCCCAGCAAAATTGAACTCCTTACTTGAGGCTTTTACATTGCCTCTGCACAACCTCCTGGAGAAAATCTTGGCCTCTCTGCAAAGTACTCACCAAATCTGGAAAACTTTCCTCCAGCTTCACTTTCCATGCGCCTCTTTGTCTCTGCTTCCCTTCTGAAGCTCGAACTCTTCTTGTAACTGACTGTTGCTCTCTAGAAAATCAAACTCTCCAAGGAAATCGAACTCTATGTATGTATTCTCCATCTACACATCGACAACTTCTTATAATCTTCTGTTGGACCTCCAACGGCAAAGATTAAATCTTAATCGATGGCTAAGATCATATCTGGGTCGATCCGTGTGAGTTTCTAGATGATTCACATCTTTCTCAATTAATATTCATTAATTAACCCCTTTTTCCTAAGTTTAGACTGAGGAAATATTTAAAAATAGGCTAATAATCTAATTGAGACACTTCTAGGTGGAATTTCTAGAAACAATTTTTGGGTTATGGAAAACTCTTGTGTTTTAACCTCTCCACAAAGCTTTGAGACTAGAAAACCTCTGATGCTACAAAAACTAACATCTACAAGGTTGTCCAACCTTGTTAATTTTAGATAACAATGGTATGTTCTATGCTTTAGCACAATTTACTTCAATGTTCCTTTAGCATCCCAATGACAATTCCAATTATATCCAGTAGCAATCACATTAACTTAAATACATTGATAGTAAATGCAGATAGAACATAAAAGCATGTGCAGAAGACAAGCCAAAACAAGACACAAGATATGGCAAATGCTAGGGCAAAACCCTAATGTAGGGAAACCCTTTGATCAAATCTTCTTATTAATATTCAATAGTTCAACAAAGAGAGAGAGTACAAATATCAAATTAACTTGCCCAAAACAGTCGTGTCAAATCAGCAATCAACAGTAGTGAACTGCAGCCCTAACCAGAAAGTCAACGATGGTCAAAGCAACTCCAAAATGTCCTCCAAGCAGCTCGGTCGACAGCAGATAAATTCAGCCTTCCAAGAGGGTCAAAGTCAGCCCAAAACAAATCAGTCAAACCAGTCAAAGGAGAGAGAAAATGCCACTGTAAATTATGCAGTCAACCTTCAAGTCGAACTAGTTAAACTGTCCCAATCACCTCGATTTTTGTGCCAATGAATGCAGCCTCCAAAAATCGAAATTATGCCCAAGAAAACGCAGTTAACACAAGTTAAAGTCACCCAAGTCAACTCTGGTCAACGTTGTCCCGTTTCCTAAAATTTTCCACCTCCAAAACCGTCCTGAAATTTGTCCTCCTTTCACACGTGCGAAGTAGGGAAGCGTCCAAGCTGTACGAACCTATCAAGAGAGGAGAGAGATAGATGTGTGATGAGATGAATGATGTCCAAATGAGAGATAGGTCACTCCTATTTATACACTCTGTTGAGGGTGAGGAGACACATCCATTGGGCTTCATGAGCCTACATTTGATTGAGGTCGACCTTGACAGTTTGTGCATGAGAAAGAATAAATTCAAAATTCCATTTCTGCTTGTTAGAATGAGATGATCTTTATATCAAAATTGGACCTCTCGAAAAGAAGAATCCAATGCAATAATCATCTCCATCATATGAGTTGTCCTAAGGTGAAATTTGGCCCTAGTTGCCAATTTTAACACTCCCTCTCAACTCGGGAGAATTCCACTTGCCAATCCATCATACCATCCCTGTCATCACTGCCCTACTCTACATTGTTGAACCATGAAGTAATAATGAGGAAGAAGTGATCAAGAGTGATTCATAAGATCATACCACTCCACTGACAAAAGTCAGTCCTTGATCCCAGATCAAGTTGTTGAACACCATGCATCCTAGTCATAGGGAGTACAGTAGTACATGATGCGTCCATCGGTAGTGTTATGGTCCCTAACCATCTTTTCCCAACTCATTGGCCAGATGAGAGGTACTTCCTATGAGTCCCACACTATATGGGTAGGATGTGTGTTAGGGTGTCAGCAGCAGAAGGTGAACCACTCATCCTGCTCATATGCCATAGGAGAAAGTGAACCACGCATCCTATGCATATGTCAATCATAGGGGAAGGTGAACCACTCACCCTACATGCATGTGTCCGAGTAGGGGAAGGTGAACCACTCACCCTACACACATGTCAACCATAATGGGTATCATAGGGGAAGGTGAACCACTCACCATGTATCCAGCGCACCACTAGGGGAAGGTGAACCACTCACCCTATGGTCGCTCATAGCTCCCATAAGTACCCCAAGCCCCCAGAAGCGCCCAAAGCTCAGTGTCCAACTCATACGGGACCCTCATAGGAGGGTCATTCCGCGACTCCAAGTCTCTCTCGAAAGGTTAAGAATTTGACCTTCCCCAAAGGCTTCGTGAGAATGTCTACGACCTGCTCATCCGTCACGATGTGGTGGAGCCTTAATGCTCTCCATTGTACCATATCCCGGATAACGTGGTACCTGATATTAATGTTCTTGGAGCGGTCATGGAATACAAGATTCTCTGATAGGCGAATCCCACTCTGGTTGTCGCAGAAGATCATGATAGTATCTAGCATGTGCTCAAATAGCTCACTAAAAAGCTTCCTCAACCAAACTGCTTCATAACAGGCCATACTCGCAGCAATATATTCGGCTTCGGCAGTGCTTAGTGCAGCCGATTTCTACTTCCTGCTCATCCAAGATATTGAAGCAGCACCCGGACGTGCTCTTACGATCCAACACACTGCCAGCCCAATCAGCATCTAAATATCCATGTAGCCTCAAGTTCTCGGTAGTCAGTTGATAATGGATTGTGCCTCGGAGATATCTCAAGAGATTCTTAGCAGCAATCCAATGAATGTGACGAGGCTCGACCATAAACTGACTCAATGTGTTCATAGCAAAGCATATGTCTGGACGAGAGTTGACCAAGAACATCAAGACCCCCACAAGTTGTTGATACTTGGAAGGGTTCGCTAATCCGGGCCCAGCAACACTTCCACATAGCTCCTTAAAGTTGAGTTCCATTGGAGTAGTCACGGACTTGCAGTCTGTTAGCGCTCGAATTTGGCCTCAGGCTGAGGAAGGCAAAATCCAAGGCAACATCAAACCACTTAGCCTCGTAGCTAGCCCTACAAGGACAGGAGAGGGCTCTCTCCGGGTCTATCTCGGCAGAAAAGTCTTCAAAGGGGCTGAGATGACCAATAAGGAATACTGATTTTAGGCTAGTAAATTGATAGGAAAAGGGGTTTTAATGGATGATGGGGTTTTCTGGGCTGCATGGGGCAAAGAAACAGCTTGAACAGAGAAATATAATCAAAAACACAGATTATCTCCTGAGGCAAGGTAGGCAAGAAATTTTAACATCAAATTGAGATTAAATGGAACGGCAAGACTGCTGAGGAGTTGACAAGGGCATAGAAGATGAATCCTTGTCAAACAGAAGAAAACATTAAATATGAACAAACTTAAAGGCAGAGCATACAAATTATGAATTCTACCTTAACACTTCATTTGTTCAATTGGAAACGATCATGAAATGAAATGAACACATAACAGGCTACATATGAAACAAAGGATGACACAAATGTTAAATTTCATATCACAGGAATCTCAGGGGTCAGAGCTGCATTTTTATTAAAATCTCTGTCAAAACTGTACAAAAGAAGCTCTGTTTTTCTCCACCAGCTCTCAGAACTCTCTCCCCCCACTTTACAAATGTTTTTTAATACCATAAACAGCTCAGAAGAAAACCGATCCATGAAAAGATGGAACTGTTTCAACTGGCACTATGAAAAATAGTAAAAAGCCACTCATCGGTTCCTAAAGATCAGCGCATACATATCTGTGACCAATACAAAGGCGGAAGCTGTAGTGTGAACCCTCCAAAACATAACTGAAGACTAGGATAGGCAATCTGTCCCTATTTTTCTGCTCAGGATCGATGTCTTCGTTCTAATTTTGTCTTCGACCTGGACTGCCACGTTATACTTTCCATTTCCTTTTGCTGTTAGACCAAAATGGCATGTGGAATGTGGAGGTCGCCTTTTTGACAAGCGCATTGCAAAATCAAGCCAAGTTACTATTTGAAACAAAACCATTTTTACATACAGTAAATAGACCAAGAACCTTTCCCCTACAGGTCGATGAAAAACCATTTTTTCTAAAAACAGAGCATCGTTTCCCTTGAATTCCTCTGATGGCCAATTAAGAGATAAATGTTGGAGCACAAATCCCTTTGAATCAGGACTGAAGTCATTAGTAGGAGATCGTTTGCTATATTTGGATCCATTACTTCAGCGACAAGCTGTTCATTGCTTGTATCGACGAAATCAATTGGATGCAAAGCTATACCATCGAAATTATCACTTATGTAACGACCAATAACTGCAAGGCACTCGGACGGATCCTTTGGATCCCATTCGGCACGAAAGCAGGTCAAGTGACGATTAAAATCATGACTATGGACGATCTCATGGCTTGGATAGCTCAAACCACCAAAGATAGAATCCCATACACATATCCGATTATCTTGGCAGGTAGTCATGATTTTACTGCCAGGTTTTGGCGAAAACTAAGCAGAGTTCACAACACGTGGGTGTTTCAACTCTCCTAGGAAGGCCCTAGCTTTTAATTGGCGAATATCCCAAAGACGAGCAAAATGATCATTGCCACAGCTGATCAGAAGATCTGAATTTAATGGATTGAAATGAAGTCCCACAACTTTAGAACCCTTTTTGTGGATTAGAATGGGTTCCTCTGTTTTCTTATTTGAGCGAATGTCTATCTGGTAAAGAATCCCAAAGTTATCCGCAACCAGTAAAAGATCTTTCTCTAAATTGATATCCATGCTATATAGCATTCTCCATGTTGCCAGTCCATTCCATCCATCAAGATTGCAGTCCATCAGGAGGATTGGAACTCCCGTCTCAATATCAGTGCAACTAAGTGTTCCATCAGATCCTGATGTGTATATATAATCATCCTTCACGGGATGAAATTTCATACTATTCAGAACGAAGGAATGTACTGTATCATAAACTGTCCTCTCTGTCACTTTCTCATAGTCCCAAATACCAATTTGACCTTTCTTATCTCCTGACATAATAATATTGTTCTTAGTAGGGTGAAATTCTAAGCAAGTTATCCGTCTACTGTGTAACTTGATGATAGCAGAGTCAACCTGGTTGGGAATAACATAAGTTGGCTTGATCATATTGATATGATTTCTGATTTGCCGTTCAAATACAAAGTCAAAGCCACTCTGGACATATTTGCGGGGGCCAGGGACAACCCCATATTCTGTCGCTATGCGATGTGGGCATGTCATCGTGGTGTGCCCAGGCTGTTTACATAAGAAACATGGCTTTTGACATTCAGAAGGTTCATCATCTGCACACTGGGGAGGCCCATCAGGTAGTAAGAGAAGTAATCGTTGATCTTAGAGTCTCCAGAACATCTGCAGGAAAGTAGCGAGGTACATTTGGGCAAAGAAGATGCAAAAGGGGACGCCGCCCATACTTGGCTAATGCCAATTCTTTCAAATCTTTTTCTAGCTCACGAAATATAAACTTAGAAACAACACTGGTGTCATCAACAAAACTGAGAATGCACATGAGGATCACACATCCATATTCATCGTGAGCAATCTTTACTACATGCCCTTTCATTCCTTTCACAATCTTCTTTCTTTCCTTAGCACCACTATGTATAATACAAAATGCGCCAACCTTTGAACCATCTCTTGTATGGATCATTCGTACAAGAAGTGGCCCAGATAGCTGCTGAATTATATCTGTCACAGATGACTTGTTTGATATACACATGTACTCCAACAAAGCTCTATGCACAATTGAGTGGTCAACAATTCCTTTTTCAAGAATTGGCTGTAATGCTAATGTCATGTGCTCCAAAACTGCAGACCTTTTTGATGGATGCTCACCAGATAACAAATCCACTAATCTGCCCTTGCCCTTTGGGATGATACCCTTGAATATCCGAAATTCTGCAGAATATATTTCTGAGAGAAGTTCTTTCTTTTGAGTTCCATTTGCAAGTTTGAAGACATGTTCTACAACAGCTGATCCAACTGAACAACAGATTCATTCTGTGTGTTTTTATTTTCTGAGATTCACCAAGAAGAGTTGACAGTTCACCCTCCAAATTCATTTTGTTTCGCTTTCTATCTGCATCCTGCAAATCTACATCAGACCATCCCAGCTCTTTGAGCGCAATGATGACAGCCCTTCTCCTGCTCTTTCTCAAAGAAAGCTCTAAAGCTTCAGAACGGCGTTCAAGCTCCTTGCCTCGTTTAAATGCCTGTAATGCTTCCTCACCTTTTCCTTCTTTCTTAAGAGTATGATATTTCTTTTTCTCCTCCTGGGCCTGCTGCCGAAGTTCCTCAGGTGTAAAGGGATCATTCTCATTATTGGCATAGATAGCACTGTCCTTAAATCTGCTCTGAAAAACATCATGCTTTCTATCGAAAAATTTCAATAATTACATATTTTAAAACACATTTAACGATTTCTTCTTCAAAACAGGGTTTTGAAGAAGAATCAATCCTGCATTGATAACCATCTTGAAGTATAAACTCACTGAACCTTCTTCTAGCCTATAGGAATCATTTGACAAGTTTGAAGACCAACTATAAAACCTTGACTCTGAAATGACTCTTTTCTGGACCACAGTAACATCAATGAATGACGAGAAATGAACCTTGGAGAATTTGATTCTGACAAGGGACTCCCAGGACCGAGTCTAACACAGTCCACCATTGCACATCTCTCAAGTAGCTTTATAATGTATTTTCCTTGAGAAAGGAAAAACTCACCTGACTTTTGCTAAACCTCCAACCTTAGGAAGTAATGCATTAGTCTTAAGTCCTTCATCTCGAATTCGGAAGCCAACTCCCTCTTGCATTGATGAATGAGAGCGTCATCACCTGTCCGAAAGAGATCATCCACATAAAGGACCAGAATGAGAGGTTTGTCCTTTTCAACCTTGAAGTATAGGGTTGGGTTAGCATCGCTCCTTGTAAATCCCCAGCTTCATAAGATAGCTATCGATCCTCTCATACCAAGTCCTAGGGGCTTGCTTCAACCCATATAGGGCTTTCTTCAACCTGCATAAATGTGTCTCACGATCTTGAACTTCGAACCCCTCGGGTTGTTCCACATAGACTTCCTCTTTAAGCAAACCATGCAAGAAGGCAGTTTTGACATCCATCTAATGTAGGCTTCATCCTTGCGAAGCGGCAAGGGCTATGATCGAACGGATAGTGTTATATTGGGCAATTGGTGCAAATATCTCATCATAGTCTACTCCTTCCTTTTAAGAGAAGCCTCAAGCAACAAATCTAGCCTTGAACTTTTCAGCACTTCCATCAGCTCCATGTTTGATCTTGTAGAGCCATTTTGAAGTGACCACAAACTTGTCCTTGGGTCTAGGAACCACATCCCAGACATCATTCTTCATGATCGACTCATACTCCTCGTACATCGCATCCTTCCAAACTTGTTGCTTCACGGCTTCTTCAAATTTGCAAGGCTCAAATTGGACAATGGTACTCGTGGCAGCGGTACCTATCCAGCTTCTTGCTTTCATGAAATGTCCCCCTCGGTGCAATATATTTCTCAGCATCTTCAAGAGTATCTTTGAGCCACAAGGGTCTTTTTCTTGAAGTAGTGGGCTCACTAGGATGGGATCCATCGGACCTTCAACATCGGGCATTGGTTCATCAGACAGAGGTTCATCTTGCTTTTCTTTATCAACATCATCATTGTCCTTCTTAGGGATAGGAAGTTCTTGGACTTTCCTAAGAGCAAAATCTTCATCGAAAGTGACATCATGACTTAATTCCAATTCCCTTTTACCAGACAACTAGATTCTATATGCCTTAGAAGTTTCACTGTAGCCCACAAACGTTCATTTCTTCCCAGATGCATCTAGTTTGTTTCTTTTCTCTTTCGGCACATGAAAATATATGGGACAACAAAAAAATCTAAAATGAGAAATATCAGTTTTCTTACCAGTGAAAACTTCTTCGGGTGTCTTGAAGTCCAATGCTGGGCATCTATTTTGAACATACACAACGGTGTTGGCAGCTCCTCCCCATAAGAACTTCGATAGACCTTGGTCATGAAGCATGGCACAGGTGGCTTCTATGATAGTACAGTTTTTCCTTCTGGCAACACCATTTTGTTCAACAGTATATGCAGTAGTGGTCTCCCTCTTAATGCCATCTTCTCTACAATAGTCTTTGAATTCATTTGACTCATATTCGGTACCATTATCAATGCTCAATATTTTGATCTTCTTCCCTGTTTGATTCTCAACCAAGGCTTTGAAAGAGCAGAACCATTCGAATACTTCATCCTTCTTCTTTAAGAAATAGATCCATATTTTCGAGAGAGGTCATCCACAAAAATATCATAGTAGAAATATCCACCCAAAGATGTCACGAGCAACGTACCTGATAGATCAGAATGGACCAATTGAAGAATATCAGTGGTTTGAGTTTCACTCGAGGGGAATGGTCCCCTTGTATGTTTTCCAACTTCATATCCCTGACAAACACCTTCATGATTTAAGTTGAATTCAGGCATACTATGACCATCTTCCTTACATCAAGTAAGGCTTTGAAATGAAGGTGAACAAATCTCCGGTGCCATAATTCGGATTGAAGAGAAGTATCACAAGTCATTGCTCCCAACGGACTTCCTCCAACCTGATAGAGACCTTCAAGCCTGAATCCAAGAGTGAATGCATCTCTTGGGTTCCTTTGCCAAACACGAACTTTCCTATCAATGAATGTCACCTTGAAACCTTTGTCTTCCATCACAGAAATAGAGACCAAGTTCTTTTTCAGATTAGGTACATATAGCACTTCTTGTAAATGAAGATTTTGACCTTGATTTAAGTGGAGAGTAACAGCCTCAATTCCTTTCACAAGATAAGTGGCATTATCCCCAAGTATAATCTCCATGTTCGTCTTCTATTCAACCACATTTGAGAGGACCTCCTTGTACCCAGTGAAGTGCCTTGAGGCACTACCATTAATCAACCAATGGTCCAATGTATCCGAAGGAGAGGAGATGATGAGGGAAGAAATAAGATAAAATTCTTTTTACTTTACAACATTAACTTCTTCATACCTAGAGTTTCTCGACTTCTTGGGAGGATGACCATTTCCATTTCGAGCAGTGGGAGCATTCCTCTTTCTGTTGTTGTTGAACCTATTGTGCCTTTGATTGCCATTGCCCTTAAAGTTGTTGTTATTGTTGTCATCATCTCTTGGAGTATCCTTCTTGTAAGGACACTCTCTAGCAAAGTGGCCAAACCTGTTACAATTGAAGCAGCTTCCTTTTCTTCCTTCTTTAAATCTCGGCTTGAAGCCTTGTCCTTGATTCCTTGGACCAGCATTGTTCCTCCTCTTAGAATGAGCGGAGAAGGCAGTAGGATTGTTTCCATTTGAGGGCTTGTCTCTTCCCATCATCCATATTTCTTCTTGAGTGCATCTAGCCAATAATTCATCAAATCCCGGAATTTTGTCATTGTTGAGGATGGTAATGTTGAACACATCCCATTCTCTCGCAAGGCCTCCAAGTGCGATAAGAGTAAGCTCCATGTCGCCAATGACTTCTCCAATAGATAGGAGATCATTCTTGATCTTGGTAATCCTCGTGAAGTAGGATTGGATGGATTCTCCTCTATCGATCTTGATGTCTTTTAAGTTGTTCTTGAGAAAGAGAACTTCATTTGCATTATTTACTTTGAACATCCCAACCAGCTTGTCATACATCTCCTTAGATGTTTCCAAATCAGAAATATAGGCAACCAAAGGTTTGTGAATAGAATCAACAATAATTTTCTTAGTTTTAACCTCACCTTTCTTGTACTTTGTTTGTGAAGTTGTGGATGTATTTGAAGGAGTCTCCACTACTCTTCCTTTGACATAGTCCATGGCATCATTTTCTTCCAATGTCAAATCTAGAGTCCTCTTCCGTGCATGATAGTGGGATTTGTCCTTAAGCTTGTCCTCGGATTTGAAGAAAGATGTAGTCATCATTGGGACTAGTTCCAAGTCCTTGTCCAACAGCTTCTCTTAGTGATTGCTTTACTTCACTCTTGCTTGGGCTTTGTCTTCCCCTGAGCTCTAAAACCATGTTAATTTTAGATAAAAATGGTATGTTGTATGCTTTAACACAATTTCCTTCAATGTTCCTTTAGCAGCCCAATGACAATTTCCAATTATATCAAGTAGCAATCACATTAACTTAAACACATTGATAGCAAATGCAGATAGAACATAAAAATATGTGCAGAAGACAAACCAAGACAAGAGGACACAAGATGTGGTGGATGCCAGAGAAAAACCCCAATGTGGGGAACCCTTTGATCAAATCTTCTTATTATTCTTCAATAGTTCAGCAAAGAGATAGTACAAATATCAAATTAACTTGCCCAAAACAGTCTTGTCAAATCAGCAATCAACTACAACCCTACCAGAAAGTCAACAGTGGTCAAAGTAGCTCCAAAATGTCCTCCAAGCAGCTCGGTCAACAAATGAATTCGGCCTATCAAGAGGGTCAAAGTAAGCCCAAAATAGATCGGTCAAACCAGTCAAAGGAGAGAGAAAATGTTGCTATAAATTCTGCAGCCAACGTTGAAGTCAAACCAGTCAAACTGTCCCAATCACCTCGATTTTTGTGCCAATGAGTGGAACCTCCAAAAATCGAAATTTTGCCCAAGAAAACGCAATCAACGCAAGTTAAAGTCACCCAAGTCAACGTTGGTCAATGTCGTCTTGTTTCCTGAAATTTTCGGCCTCAAAAACAGTGCTAAAATTTGTCCTCCTTTCACATGTGCGAAGTAGGGAAGCCTCCAAGTTGTACAAACCAATCAAGAGAGGAGAGAGAAAGATATGTGATGAGATGAATGATGTGGAATTTGGCCCTAGGTGCCACTTTTAGCAAACCTAGACACACCAACCTAGCAAAAAAAAATTGGAAGGACACAACAACCCTCTATTTGGATGACGATTTCTGCCCTAGAAATCTCCTCGGCCTATGCACTGTAATCTGAGTTTTTCTTGGCTCTGGTTAGGGCTTCTGATAGTCCACGTCAACCCTAAAAATCTGCCCTAAAACTCCTCATACAACTGCGCAATTCCTCCACTTCAAGGCTCCTACACCTGTGTTGTTGTTCTATGTGATTGCGGCCAAGGTTTAGCCACCTTCTAGGCCTATCCCAAAAGGAGATGTGTCCACCTGCAATAACATAGAGCAACCTGCAGTCTGAACAAAGAAAGAGCACCCTAAACTTGCACAACAAACTTGCCCAGATTTGGCCTCAAACACTTTGGCCTGCCCTCTGCCTATCTCGGCCTCCCAAACACAGAAAATATATTTCAGATTTCGTCCTTTCCTCTCTTGGCAAGACTTCTCTAGTTTGCGGTTCCCTTCTCTGTCCTTCACCTTACGATATTTGCACTTGTGATGTGTGAATCAACTTGTGTTGTGTTTAGAAGTCTAGGGCATAGCAATTAAGTGGTTTCTCTTGTGTTGTTTACTTCTTTAGATTAGGATCTTCTTTTACTTAGGTTATTAGTCTTCTTCTTCATCAAACAGCTACCAATGCATAAACCATAAATAGAAAAGAGACACAGAATATAGGCTATCAACCAAGGCAAAAACCTCTCACTCTTGAGATGTTAAATTTTGGTATGTTCTATGCTTAGAGCAATTTACTTCAATTTTTCATATTAGCTCAATGACAATATTCAGATTAGCAATCACATCAGCATGATAGTAAAGTGTAAATAGAACATAAACATAAACAGCAGAAGACAAGCCAAGACAAGAAGACACAAGATGTGGCATCAGCCAAGGACAAACCCCAATGTGGGGAAACCCTTGATCAATTCTTCTTATATTCTTCAATAGTTCAGCAGAGAGAGATAGTACAAATACATTTGAGGTCAATACTTGACTTGCCAAAATAGGAGATTAGACATCAAAGATCTTCACCATGAAGATGACACAATGAGGTTGCAGGTCTGATGACAAGGACTGAAGATATGCAGCAGATGATAGGCCCAGAACTGCTCAACCAATTACCCCAAAATACTAAGGCTTTCCTTCAATGAGATTCTCCTTTCTTCGCTGCTTCACGGATCATGACAAGGCTGCTAATCTAGCACCTTTCATCTGCAACAAGGACTAATGCATTTCATGGCAAACCTGGTCACTAGATAGGGCACTAACTCAGAGTGCTACAGCACCCTAAACATACCCCACAGTCCTCCTATTGACAGCGGCTAGCCTTCATACAATCCATCCAACCACATGTTTCCTTATAAGACTGCTATCTTTCTGAACACAGCACTTAGAGACCTTCAACTGTTGGCTATGGCCTGCGGCCTAGCCCAGAAGTGGACTGTAGCTTTAGTCCCTCCAAACAATGATCCAAACAGCCCTTACGCAGCAGTCCCTAGCTCCTACCTTTTTGCAGATTCTTTTGCCCAGCATACCGAGTTCAAGAATAGCTTAAACATGCCCAAAATAGTCCACGTTGTCACCTACAGCAATGTGACTTTAACGCTAATGAAATACTTCCTTTTGCTGCGGCATAATTCCACTCTTCTCATTGCGTCTTAGGGTCCCTTGTAAGTTGTGAGAAGGACTCTTCTAACTATATGGCTTTAGGCCCTTATATGTTGTTGATTAGGGCCTCTTCTACTGCGCCTAATAGAGTTGCGTATAAGGCCTTTTCATGACAGCAAATAGGAGCTTCACAAGACTATGTATGGGTCTCTCTTAATAGTATATTAGTGCTACCAATTAGGTCTCTTGTTGTTGCGGAATAGGGCTTGTGTTTAGGACATTAGGGCACCTCCAAGACAGCGGCTATACATCCTTTGTGATTGCAACTAGGGCATGGGCAGATCTCCTTTTAGAACAGCGTCTAGACTTCCTCCATCAACTGCATATAGAACCTTTCCTCCACTGCTTCTAGATGTCTCCTCCATGACTGTAATTTGATCTCTTTAGGGCAGCGTATAAGACTCCTCCATGACTGTGGCTAGGGCACTCCCTCTAGATCTCTCTTTCACCAAAACCCAAACAAATGAAAAGACATCACAAGAGATGAGTGTGTGCAAAATGACTTGAAGTCCTCTTCTATTTATAATAAAACGTTGATGATAGATTGCGGTAATTTGGTTGCTGGCCGACCTTGACGAATTGTCACATAACACAAATAAATTCCTATCTCCATGAATACATGTCGCAATCGGATGATCTTTAGATCAATCCTACACCTATCAACGAGAGGAATCCAAGACAAATATCAGTTGCCATAAATAAGAAGACCCACATGGAGTTTGGCCCAAGTTTCCAATTTTAACATGAGAGGAAAACCCAAACAAATTCTTCTTCTTATAGAGATTCCAATTGACGAATGCAAGACCAAGACCCTTGACCTATTTTCCACTCCAAGACCAGGACACAAGTTCCCTTGATGATAGTCAACCTTTTGCTCCTTCCTTTGTCTCGGTCCTCTTCCACTTCGACTTTTTGCTTCAAACCTTCAACATCCTTGAATTAGGTCTGCAATCCTAATTCTAAATTGTACATAAGACCTATTCTTATGCCTTTCCTTCGCTTGGGATGGAATCTCCTACTAGCTTGACTTCGCCTCCCTTATGACTTGAGCTTATTTCAACTTGGCTACCCAAAAGGACTGTTGTTCTTCTCGACTCCTTCTGCTGCAACTAATATTTTGCTACCCACACGTGTAGAGGAAATTAACCCAAAAAATAGACCTGAAATGAGCTCAGTTTATACCTTCCTTCCTTTGCTTGATAACAAACTTCCTTTAGTAAGATTCACACTTTTAACTGCAAAGTCGATCGAAAAACCCTCTCTGAAATTCTGCACTGAAAAGGAATCAGATTCTCAACCGGAGAATCATCAGCAGAGAGAGGCAGAGAGTGATCCAGTAGGCCTTGACACAGGGCCAAAAGGGCCACACAGAAGCAGTGAAGAGGGAGAGAGAGAAAGTAGAAAGTCAGAGCAAAGGGTCAGTTTCAGCAGCCGGAAGCGCGGGTGTGAGACCGGGAGGCTGAGAGCAGTGACTCTATGCTACTGATAGATTCCCTAGTTGGGTGACGTTGTGCTTGAGAGGGTTGACGCTGGGACAGCGTAGAGGCAATGCAGAGCCTGCCACGGGCACCTCATCCCGCTGGCGGAACAGTCGGGACTTTTTCTCAGTGATTATGTGAGGTAAATTCACAAAGCTTCTACCAGTATTTCTCTCTGTAACTGAATAACACTGTGAGGTATTCAGTGATGTATTCAAAATTTGCTAATACTTAATAATAATAAATCCTCAGAGTTGTTGCACCGGTTTTCCCGCATTGGGCTTTTCCGGGGACTATTGTCCAAAAATAACAGTGTCCTATGTGTTTGTATTTCCTTGCTCAGTTTCTATGGTTTCAGAATCATATTTAATTTGGTGTAGGTTGCTTCAGTAATTTACTTCAATGTTTCATGAAAAAATCTGAAATAAGTTTGTAATGTAATTTCATAATTTAGAATCTAGGTGAAATAGATTCAGCTGGTTGTAGTAGGATTCCTTAGATTGTTAGATCTTGGAAATTTCACATTTGAGAGATTATATTATTCTTTTGAAGCCGACTTGAAGGAGGTGACTTTGTCTTGGTCTTGGAGGGCTTTCTAACTTATTTAAGGACTTATATAAATATATAACATGCCCAAGAAGGGTCCTTCATACATGGCATAGACTCAAATTGACTTTTATGACTAGATGACAACTCCTAAAGGCTCACAATGGGAGCCATCACTAAAATAAAATTCCTTGCTCATGAAACCCATGAGACAAGCATTACAATAATAATTTTATTTTTCTTCTTTTCATCAATTACATAAAATCACAATTACACGTCACTATGAAGACCGAACCTAGTTACACTTTTCAACATGTTGGTCTTTATTCTATTCCACTCTGATACCATGTAGAATTTCCTTGAAATTTTGCAACTGTTGTAGTGAACAAATTTGAAACTAATCGTTGCACGAAGACACATAACTTCTCTACCAATTTGCAGCAGAATAAAACAGAAATAAATACAGTCAAACGATAACAAAAACACAAAATTTTCTAGGGAACCCAACTAGGAAAACCCTCTGCTTGTTTCAAGAATTTTATTGATAGAGTTTTGAGCAATAGATCTCTTACAATACAATCATGTTTCAATAGAAAACAACCTTGTTCTCCCTGCTTGAATTAAGCAGGAAATACTTTGTAAGTAGCCCTGATCCTGCTCCCTATTTCCTTGCGCAAATCTCAAGGAAATTGCCTTTTATCAACTGCAACAAGCTTCTCCTTAGTACGCTCTTCCTCTCACAAGCTCCTTTACACAAAATCGTGCTCTCTATTGTCTTGTCTCACAACCTTGTGCTCACAAAAACAATGAATCCAATTTTGTTCCTTCGTCCTCCTTATAAGCAATTCGCATCAACTAAATCTAGCAAATTTATTTTGGGAACTCTGCCTTGTGATTGCTAAGTTAACTGAGTCTCACTAACTCATGTAACTCGTCCTTCCTCAAATAGAAATTGAATCTCACTTGCTTGTCCTTTTCCAAAGATAACTCGCACTAGGAGACAAACAAACTAAGCCTCCAACTCCAACACTCAAGTCACACTACTCCATGATTTGTCCTAATTTATAGGAATTCATCCTAACTTATAGGAACTCATCCTAACTTAGGAACATGTGCATGCTAAAGGACTGCTTGTGGTCTCTTTGACTAAGGCAAAAGTCAAAGAAGACCCTCACTTGCTACTTTTCTACATTAATGTAGGGGCCACTAGTGGTTAGGGTTAGGGTTAGGGTTCAACTAGTAGCTATAAATAACAATGGAATCCTCGTTATGGGATATGAAAAGTGTTGTTACAATAAACTTCTCTTAGGAGAGCATGTGGGGTTTATCCTCCTTTTAGAATTATGGTATTTTATTACTACCTCAAAGGTTTTTGATTTAATGAACTAAGAAGCATTTCTATAATCTCATGGATATATCTTGTGAATCATCTAAAGCACTAAGGATCATAACAATTGGTATCAGAGCACTCTCATGGGCCAAGAGGAAGCATTTTTTTTCATTTTTACAAATTTATTGTGGCGGGTTCTCAATTGACCTATTCACCAAACCGCAGTCACACCAAACACTAGCAAACTAACAAATCTATCAGCTTTACAAAATCTCAGAGGCCAAATTTCTCCATGCAGAGAACTTCTCTCCAGGTTCTGTTGTGCAGCCAGTCTTTTGTTCAGGGATTCTTGGCTGTTGAGAGTCATGTACCTTCTTGATCTTAGGGCTTCTCCCAAGATTACATAGCCATGGCCCCTCAGCCTTCGGTACTCTCCAAACAACACTATTGGACAGTGGATCAGTCCCTTCACAGTGATGATGACCTACTTGAGGGCCTTTTTCTCTCTACCTCCATTATGTCTCGGCTTCTAGTTCCAATGTGTCATGGTTTTGTTTTTGTACTTACAGTGTGTTTTTAGCTATGTACTTAGTCCTGTCTTTATGTTATTGATCGAGAAGCAGTAGGAGCTGCTTTTGCACTCCCATTATGTATTTACACTGGATGTACTTTTAAGTGAGTATCCCATTGACCTCTCATTATGGTCGTGCATTGGACATTAATAAAATTATTAATGCGTGTTATCTCATCCAGCATGCACACAGTGAGTTGTATCACATGTGTGCACACAATTCACAACTTTGACCCCAATTCGATCTAGATTGGAACAATTGAAAAATATAATTTGTGCCTCTTGCATATCTAGAAAACGTAGTCTCTTAATTTTGAGGTGATAAGAGCAGAAAAAGAATCCAGGCACTGTTAATCAAGGATTTGGGATAATACACAGAACCTAGATACATACAAGCACGCATGCGCACAGATACAGACACACACACACACACACACCTAACTGATTTAAGACCCAAGTCCTATTTTAAAATACCCTAAAAAGGAAAGTGGAAATCTGGTGTTTCCTGATCAAACCAACTGACCTCTACTAGTTTGCTATAAAAATATTGAGGCATTGCTTTACTCTAAAAAGCCTGTAAGTTCCAAACTCTGCATTTCCAGTTAACTATGCATGTTGCTACTGAAAATTTGAATAATAACTTTGCAAAGCTTAGTTCCCTTCAATAGCGTATATTTGGAGTATTTTCCCAGTAAGGGTGAATTCAACGGTTCAACAAGTGGCAAAACCACATCAAAAAATGAAATGCATAATTACAGTAGATGTACCATATTAGCGAACACAGCAATGTTAAATTGGAAGACAAATATAAATAATCTAATTGACTTACATAAAGATCATGTTCCGCATAGTCAAATGCCAAGTACAGAGACATGTCTACGTGATTTATATGCACATTCACGAGTTTAACGACATTTTCATGGGAAAACTCCCTGAGTAGCTGCATCATCATAGGACAATTAGTCAGTCTCCATTTTCTTGCTAAAGAACGGAAAAATAAAATGCAGAAGTCACCTCACTGAATTTTGGCATGCTCTTAATTATACGAGAAAATCCCTTAATGTCCCACATGTTATATATTTAAAAGATCGTTTTCAACACAGACATACATATCCCACAATTAGATGTAGTTACTTCATAATATATGCAGATACAGTCCTAACCAGTCTACAGTTAAACATATAGAGCACAAAAATTAGCATTTTGAATAAAAGTAGAAAGTTGAGAAAACTTTCAGACCATTGAGAAAGAATATAGCTACAAGATTGTAATGCATGAACTGGAGTTACAACAAAAGAACGCTATTTCAAAATCAGCCATATCTTAACCACTTTACAATATCTTTTACCATGTTATCGAACATTCATAAATGCTGCAGAAGTCAATACAGTTTTACAGTCTACTTTACTTGAAAATTGTAACCAGGTCTCAATGTACTAAAATTAAGTCTGGTTTTTTCGCTGGCCATGTATATTTTAATTTTTAAGTCTGGCCAGCAAGATACTCAGAAATGTAAACCAAGTGTATTCCTTCATGATCCCTGCCAGCCAGTCTAGTCAGGCAGTGCTTTCAAGAATCAGGACAAGGATGAAAGATCAGCAACAAGGGATAAGCCTTGCCACCATGACTGAAAATTGCATAGTTGTCCTGTGAATAACATCCTCATGCTATATTAGAAATAACGTAATACAATGGTCACATTAACCAAGTTGCAGCATCAACAGAAGTTGGTGGAGAACATCTACAAAATAATGTTTGCCAAAGATCTTAAGAAGGTTTCATCAGGAGCACCTTTGAAAGATCTTGTATTTAGAAGGCTTCAAATGTCCAGCAAAAGGAAGTACATAGTTACAATGATTCTCACAAAACCAAATTACTGGAAATTCCATCATAGAAACTAGAAATGAAATGAGATGAGATGAATATTTTAATAATTTCCTTTAACAACCACCGATGGTTTAATGGGTCTTGTTACCCACCAAAACATGGATAACCCCATACAAAAAAGAAATCTCCTATCTTGGGCAGCCAGCCAGCCAGCAGCTCCATACATTACTCAGTTATGATGATATGCCACATTCCTCCGCCATTTGCACCGGTCATACACCTCTCACCATCTAGCATTCCTCTTGAAGGACGGTGGGTCACCACTTGGCAGGTGCTTTAATCATTTTGCAATCAAGTGCTTTTACTTAATGTTTTCAGCATTCTAACATGGATAAAGGGGTGATCTGGATGACTGATCAATCTTGATTGTAAACTTGTTCTCTCCCCTTACCAGGGGGGTTAGTCTTTAGCCCTAGTCCAGTAGGACCTACTCTGAGGCCTTAGGTTTATGGGGGGGCACTACTTGGAAACTTAGATTGAAGTAGTGTGTCCATAACCATTCCATACTTAACATCTTTCACCATTCCCTTGATATCACATCCATTCTTTGGGTTTGCTGTCATTGGTTCATTGGGATTTAGCACCCTCACATCCACACCATTGAATCAACGTCGGAAAATTTTGCCCTAAAGATTGATGCAGCTAAAAGAAAGAGAAAAGCATAAGATGGTCACAACAAAAGAAAAAGAAAAGTTAAAATGCCTAAAGATGGCTTGGAAAATAATTGGTGTGTGGGCAAAAACCTAGCATGAGTTCTACCCCACTCATTAGCCATTGCCTAGTTCCTTAACACTAGATGTTCCATCACATAATAAAGGAACCCTTGCATGTCCTAACCCTGATGAGTGAGAAACCAACTCATCCTTAAGGGGTAAATAAATGTTACATCATTAAAAGCAAACTTGGACACCTAAGCTATGCTCCTTATCAAAGCATTATCAAAAAGAAGTAAAAGGCGCACCAAAGGAACACTCTTATGAGACTTGGTCTAGTTACATATTTGAAGGTGATCCCGGTTTGAAGTCTTACTATGCCCATAACAATTAAGTATGGTCCACCATGATCCATTTATGGTCATTGTCTCTAATGAATGGATGCCTTCACTTGAGTTTGAGGTGGTTTTTCCAAGTGGTCCTTCACAGAGCAACAAAGGCCTTAAGGGCACACCCACTCCACGCTTACTCCACATGATGCCCAAACTACACTACATTTCTAGAGAGTAGCAATGACCTTGCCGATGCAGCGTTGGGCATTTTGATGATTCCAACAACTAATTGATGTTGAATTTTCTACAAGATGTGCAGTAGAAACCAATTTTCTGATCTGGCAATTACTACCTAATGATCTTCAAACAATTTATCTCATGCCACTGATATCATTGAACAATTATGCATAGAAAATCTCAACATTAAATGCAGCAGAAATAGTAAAGATCATAGAAAAACAACCATGCACAATAGAGACAATATTTGTACCCCCGGAAACCCAACCTTAGGAGAAAACCCAACAACTTTTCTTTAAGAGAAATTATACTTCAGTAAGGTCTACATAATCAGCAATTCTGTTTAGAAATCTATGCCCATAATCCAAGTCAAAATACCAATCAAACCTAATCAAATCTTCAGCAAGTCAACATTGGTCAAACTAGCCAAAAACAGTGAAAAGTTAACATTGGTCAAACAATCAACCTGCAGTCAAGGTTCAGTCCTACGGTCAACTGTGCACCCTGCGGTCAACTCAGTGGCCTAGTCAAATCTCCGTCAAGTAGCTCTGTCAACATCAGTGAAACTCGGCCCTCCATCACACATGTGGCTATCCAATGAAGAAAATTAAACCTCAGAAAATTTGATTTCTCCTTCCTTAGAATTGCTCTTCATTTGTTGAGAAAATAAGACATGTCTTCTATTTATACTTGTCAAAATGGGTGCGACACCCCAAGGGACACGTCCTTTCACTTGGTTGGACCGACTGGGTCGTGCAAATAGTGCAGAGCAGGTTTTTGGTACAGGGCAAGGTGTGCCCTGATTGATTAGGTATACGACAGATCCATGTTTCGTCAGATATAGAGGGTTGACAATGTTGCAGAACCAATCAAGAAAACTTGACAGAAAAGAAGATCAAGCTTTTGAGGTCAAATAATGGAGGAAAGTATACTTCCAAGGACTTCAATGATTTTTCTGCAAGGAGGCAAGGATCAAGAGGGGGTTGACAGTTCCCTACAACCCTCAGCGATTTCATCCTTGATCAAGAAATAAGTACTTTCAATCATATTTTTTTCTCCTTTGATTTTTTGGTCAGCCTCTTGTCCTTATATTTTTTATACCAGAGAATGATTGCTTGCTTATGATTTTTCCTTTCTTTTCATGACCTCCTTAATGGAGTTTGCAGAAAGGGAGAATAGATCCATTATGGAGACTGCCAAGGCGATGATACATGTAGCAAATGGCAGCATCGAGAAGTACCAAGTGAGGTTTGTGACAAAAGAGTTCTCCCAGAATGAGGGAGTGGACTACAAGAAGATTTTTTTCTCTAGTCGCCAAATGGTCGACTTTTTGGGCTCAAGTATAGACTTAGCAAGAGTGATTGATGTTCGAGAGGGGAAATTGTATGAATTATTAGGACATCCAAGACCATGTCAGATGACCGGAAGAGCTTCCAGTTTCAAGGGAGCAGACAGTTAGGCAGAGTGGAAGGAGCGGCCTTCCAAGAGGATGTCACGAGTTGAGATTGTCAGAAGCTCAAAGACGAGAGGTCTCTAGTGTTGAAGAAAAGAGTAACTAGGTTCGGTATTCGTCAATGTAATTTTGATCTTTGTACTTGTCAAAAAAAAAGAAATAATATTTTTATAAATTATATGAATGAGTTTCTTGCTCATTCCATAGGTCTAGGAAAGTCAAAGAGTCAAAACCATGTGTAAAGAGCTCTTCTTGAGCATATATGTAATGTATATGAGTCAACCTAGTGTCTAGAACAACCCTCCAAGACAAGCACAATCCTCTTGAAGAAGTCTGCCTGCTAAATGATGAAGAAGGCAGCAATGTCAGCCTCAAAATATATTTAAATGACAAGTCAGCTCATATGTGGAGACACAACAGTTCATGGTGACAGGTCGGCTTATTTATGGAGGCAGAACTACTATATATATGCAGCTGAAGTCACCACAAAAGAACAGAATATTCGGACATCTCTGAAACTTCGGATAAGTCTCTGAAATCTCAGATGGGTGCAGGAAGAACAGAATTTCAGACAAGGTACAGTGGTGTAAGAAGAACAGAATTTCGGACAAGGTACAGTGGTGCAGGAAACTCAGATCACTGTGATTTCCGGATAGGCATTACAGTGTTACACTTTCTTGGCATAACTGTGATCTCGGTTCAAGGAGAATACAATTACAGTCTCGGTGGAGTATGCTACTAAATGTTGTCACAAGTCTCGGTGGAGTACAGCAGTAGAAAGAACTCGTTGACATGGTGAAGCAAGCAATGGTGCAACTAGTAAGGACCTCTGTGGTACTACGATGATGATCTCAATGAAGGTGCAGAGATGATTTCAGTAAAGGCACAGTGGTGATCTCAAGTAAGTAGTCATGGTGCAGCGATGATGATCTCAGTGAAGCAGTAATGATGATCTCAGCAGTTAGAAGAGGATTGGTGTCTTGGTATTGGAGTGGCTTGATAGGTCAAGGGTCATGGTCTTGGTGTTCATCAATTGGAAACTCTATAAGAAGAATTATGTGCGGATTTTCCTCTCCAAGAAGGAGAGGTTTTGGTCCTGGCACAATGCCAACATCTTGTGTTCTTGTCCCTTTGTTTTTGGTAGCAGTTTGATGAAGTAAACACACACACTAATAATAATAAGAAGATCAAGCTAAGATAAATTGTAAAAGCACTTCACAAATTGTTATAAAGTCTAGAAGAATCTTACTAATGCTAACTGCCCTAGATTCTTCAACATGGTATCAGAGCTAAGGTGCTAAAGTCAAAGGAAGGGCAGCTAAAAGAGACTTTCAAGGATTAGTCTACAACAGTAGTATACAATGTCACAGTTTTGAATTCCAGTCTCTCTCAACTGGATGACCTATACTCGGATTCCCACATTCTCAGCCTCAGAAAACTTGGGCAAGAGATGCAAATGATCATAGGCAGAAGACTCGATTAGGAAAGCTCATACAGCAGTTCAGTTCGGATATACACAGTCAAATGACATTTATTTTACAAGTCCCATTCTACCCACAGTCTCAGTGCCACTATATGAAGATGACAACCTTGGATTGAATCCTTTCTATAAAAGGAGCAGTCTTGACATCTTGGATTCTCAAAGCTTGATGATATATATTCAAGGGCATATATATAGAAGTTTGTATGAACAGTACTCAGTATAAAATGAAGAAGTCCTATGATACAGCAATTCTAACTAATGGGTCTCTATACATCATGGCAAGCGACACCAATACTCTATGATTCTACACAATGCTGCATACTACAAGGTTCCATGGTCTACTTATGTGATAGCAATGCAGTGCCATCCCAAGTACATCAACAGTTTGTCAGATGTATAAGTCGAAGTGACTCGAAGGCAAAGAAGGCAATCTTCCTATTAGTACAATAAGGATCTCATCCGCAGGAAGCATCAATGCATCTGCTTCAACCACTTCCAACATGATCAAGGTGAAGATTTCATCTTCACATTTCACATTACAAGTAAGTATCTTTTCATTCTATAATTAAGTTTGGTTAAATGATTTCATGATTGCAAGGACATCTATAGGTTGGATGGGTCTTTAAGATTCGTTGCATGAAGAAGGAGGATAGTTATAGTGCTCTAAGAAGTTGAAGTCATTAAACATATCAATAGGTCTACTTTGAATTTATGGAAAGGGATGCTTATGAATGATCCCCTCACATAGCAATATTGGAGACATCAAAGTGATGTAGATGATAAACTCATTCTCTAAAGATGCAATGAAGAAGGTCACATGAAATCTGATCCACATGAAAGTAAAGGGTATCAAGGGATGTAGGATATCTTCATAAGATCTCATCTACAAGATCTAGGAAGGAAGATAATCATCATTGTTCTAACTGATAGGCAAGGTAACAAATGTCCATGAACAAGAAGGTTACCTCATTCAACAACTTGTGGTCTTTATGATCGATAGAGAAAGACAAATTGATGACAAAAATATTGAAGGTTAAAAGAACTCAACCATGTGTAGAAAGGAAACGCAAGGTTGGTCCCCAAACAAGATAGAATAAGTATAGCTAAGATTCAATGCCATAAAATATTTTGGAAGCTCATATAACTGAAAGATGGAGGAAGCTGAAGAAAAGGACCAAGGAAAGAGGGAGTAACAAATCTCTCCTACGAGTAAGATAGTATCCCCCACAAAAGGGTCCTATCATAAGCTCCTAAATCTTGTGTTATAAGATATGGCAATGATAATAAGATGCATCATGGCATCATGGAACCATTAGAAACAAGACCTCGTGACATCACCATGGGAATCATAAAGGACAAAATCCATGGCAGACAAACATGTAGGGTATATAGCTCTTGGGAACCTCAGTGGACATTGAAGAAAAGAAAGGAGTCATCTAAGGCTCATCATACATCAAGTCAAAAAGGAAACATCTGCCAATTGGGGATATACAAGATCCTCAAAATTCTCTAATGGAATCTTCATCGAAGGGTTCTCTAATATAGAGAGGAAGTAAGAATTTCAACAAGAATTCCAACCTATGGAATCCATGAGATAATGATGTGATGACATGAAGCAGATCAAGAGATTGAAGATCTCTTCAATCAAGGAAGCAACTGGAAGAAGCCTCAATGACCTGAAGGTAAAATAAGGTATGTAAGCTTGTGTTTAATATTATAATGACATGTCATATGGTTGCAGGTAACATGGATCATTACTTCTATCTTGAGAAACATGATCAAGAGAAAAAGGATCTCCTCCTGTGAAAGGATGCAGGAAAGCATAAGTCAGACTAGATGAAATCAACATAATATGCTTTCATATAAAGTATGAGGTGGTTGACTACAATTAAGAAACTCTAATTGAAAACACCTGGGAAGGAAATGTGTGCAGAAGGAAGAGATTGTGAGATATGAAACCATAATAAAGGCAATCAACATCCAAAAATCAAGAAGACTTGACTAGGAAATTTCCCAAAAAGATATGAATACTCTGATGGAAAAGATGAAGACCCTTGACAATGGACATCTTTGGGAGATGTGTCAACATGAATGCAAGATGTTGATACCTACAAGATGTCATAATGAAGAACCATCTAGTAAGGTACAATTTAATTTGATGTTATGTTTTGATTTCTTGAATAATATCTGGATGAGTGCATGCAGGGCTACTAGAACAAGAACTGTAAATACAAGTACAACTGGCATTCATGTGGTGGATGGATATTCCTGAAAGAAGCATGATGGGAAAGAAGTAGCTACATGATGAAGGTTCCAAATATGTATCAAGAAGGCCACTTTCCATGAAGAAAGGAATGACATGATGAACAGAGAAGGAAAGTGATCAATGGTTGATGCCCTACAAGGAAGAAGCTCAACTAAACTCTATGGCATCAAGGAAAGAAGCTGATCAAGTAGCTGAAAGACCCACGAAGAAGTTGTTGATGAAAAGAAGAGTCCCTTGTTAAGAAGGAGCTCTGACAAGTCCCTGATCAAGAGGGAGCTTGAATTAGATTGTCCCTGATTACAAAGGAGTGGCAGTTGTGTTATTCTATTTCATGTGTCATGCATTAGACCAGGACTAACAGTCATAAGTCTAGGTGAAGGCCATGAATGGAAATGTAGACACATGATAGACACAACATTCATGTCTTTACCTGGGAAGAAAGAATGGAGGGTTGGGTAATCATCTGGCATCTGATACTCTTTGAGAATGTGTAGGGCATCCAAGATAAGAGTAGGCAAGAGGACCGATATTCTTTGAGGATTGGAAACCCAAGATAAGGATAGTCCTAGAAGGTCATACTCAGTGAATACCCAAGTGGGTATGTACCTTGAGAGACAATGATGAAGGTTTCTATAAATCATTGGTCTCGTCAGCATTGTAGCTCATGGTCTCATAGAGAGATGGAGTTGTTAGTCAAGGCCTTGCACTGTGACAATGTTGATTGATATGATGCTATATAGATGGGATTACCAATCCGATTCTTCTTATGAGAACTTCTTCAGATTGAGAATAACCAAGTACCATTGTAAATACCTCCCTAGTTAAGAGGCAGTGTTGAAGAAAAGGGTAACTAGGCTCGATATTCGTCAATGTAATTTTGATCTTTGTACTTGTCAAGAAAAAGAAATATTATTTTTATAAATTATATGAATGAGTTTCTTGCTCATTCCATAGGTCTAGGAAAGTCAAAGAGTCAAAATCATGTGTAAAGAGCTCTTCTTGAGCATATATGTAATGTATATGAGTCAACCTGGTGTCTAGGACAACCCTCCAAGACAAGAACAATCCTCTTGAAGAAGTCCGCATGCTAAATGATGAAGAAGGCAACAATGTCAGCCTCAAAATATATTTAAATGACAAGTCAGCTCATATGTGGAGACACAACAATTCATGGTGTCAAGTCAGCTTATTTATGGAGGCAGAGCTACTATATATACGCAGTTGAAGTCACCACAAAAGAACAGAATTTTCAGACATCTCTGAAACTTCGGATAAGTCTCTGAAATCTCGGATGGGTGCAAGAAGAACAAAGTTTCGGAAAAGGTACAGTGGTGCAGGAAGAACAGAATTTCAAACAAAGTACAACGGTGCAACAAACTCGGATCACTGTGATTTTCGGATAGGCATTACAGTGTTGCACTTTCTCGGCATAATTGTGATCTCGGTTCAAGGAGAATACAATTACAGTCTCGGTGGAGTATGCTACTAAATGTTGTCACAAGTCTCAGTGGAGTGCAGCAATAGAAAGAACTCGTTGACATGGTGAAGCAAGCAATGGTGCAACAAGTAAGGACCTTTGTGGTACTACGATAATGATCTCAATGAAGGTGCAGAGATGATCTCAGTAAAGGCACAGTGGTGATCTCAAGTAGTAGTCATGGTGCAGCAATGATGATCTCGGTGAAGCAGTAATGATGATCTCAGCAGTTAGAAGAGTATTGGTGTCTTGGTCTCGGAGTGGCTTGATAGGTCAAGGGTCATGGTCTTGGTGTTCGTCAATTGGAATCTCTATAAGAAGAATTATGTGTGGGTTTTCCTCTCCAAGAAAGAGAGGTTTTGGCCCTGGCATAATGCCAACATCTTGTGTTCTTGTCTCTTTGTTTTTGGTAGCAGTTTGATGAAGTAAACACACACACTAATAATAAGAAGAAGATCAAGCTAAGATAAATTGTAAAAGCACTTCACAAATTGTTATCAAGTCTAAAAGAATCCTACTAATGCTAACTGCCCTAGATTCTTCAACATCTAGGAGTTGTATGCCTTCTATGAAGGGACCATGTTAGATGGAAGAGTATGCTTCAGTGACAGATGGAGCAGCAATGGTAGAAGGACTTGCTTACATGACAAAGGAAGCAACCTGGATTACCACAGATGGATGTGCTTCAGTGTCAGAGGGAGTTGTCCTCGGAGTTTGAGTTGAAGGATCTTGGCTTGATGCATTATTTCTTGGGATTGAAGGAGTGGCAACGCCTTGATGAGATCTTCCTCGGACAGGGAAGTATATAGTCCAGATGTTGAGGAGATTTTGTATGATGGACTGCAAGTCCATGGCTACACCTATGATGACCAATCTAAATAAGTTGAGTGATTCCACTTTAGATTCTGATTTGTTGGATCCCACGATGTATAGACAATTGATTGGATCCTTGAAGTACCTAGTTAACACCAAGCCTAATTTTTGCTTTGTAGTAAGCACCTAGAGCCAGTTTATGGTTGAGTCAAGGCATGTACATTAGGTTGCAGCAAAGCATGTGTTGAGGTACTTGCATGGTACAGTTTTGTTGCACTCATTTTTGTCAAAGTTCCGAGGAAGCAAACGTATCAATTTTTTCATAAGGATCAAGATCGTCAAGGCATCGTTTTGTTAAGTCATTGTAAACCCATTCTGCAAATTTGTAATGTAAATGATGCTAGTAAGACCATGTATGTATGTAACAACCTAGGTAAGCCTATTATTTTGGCGAAAGTTTCATCCTAGGAGGTTTTTCGTCTCACTGATTCATTTGTGTTTCTAAACACGGATGGTCGGCAGAGTTTTTCCCTCCAACCTCACCCCAAAGCTAAGGTGAAATTCTTCGTCAAAGTCTTAGGTGAGTCCTAGTGTTCTAGTCGAGTCTTATGTAAAAGTGATTTGGGAATAATTTAAGCTAATTGGCTAAATTATTTTATTACAAATCACTTGATCTACTAGATCATGTTGTCTCGCAGAATTGGGTATGTCTAATTTGAGGGTCTAAGTCGAACGAGTATTCCCCCTTTGAGGGTTGAATTTACAAAAATCTTATGTAAAAAGTATTTTAGTGCATGGTCCCTCATACTTAGACACCATTAGACGATGGAAAAAATATTTAATCCCATCAAGTGTCAATTAATTAAATTTTCTAGCAAAAATAAATAAAATCCTAAGCCATAAATTTAATTAATTAGAGTCAAAATTAATTGCTTAGAGAAATTAAATTCTCCAAGAGGAAAAATTCGTGAGTGTCAAAGGAATTAATTTTTTTAGGTCCTCCACTAAGGGAATATTGGATATTTCAAGAAAAATTGGAACCTTGGACCTTTGTGGTTAAGTCAAAGTCATTTTTTTTAGAAAATTAACTCATAATTAATTTTGAGCTAATAAAAAATGGTTTAAAAGAGAAATTCAAAAATTCTTATAAATAAATATTTTCAACGGCTGAGATTAAAAGATCATCAAAGCTTTATCGATGGCCAAGATTATTTTGACGAGGATCAAGCCAACTAGCCGTTATTTTTCCACTTGAAGGATTTATTTATATATAGTCTTTCGTGTGTCAAAGCCATCTAATTTTTGGCTAAGGTAACTCTATGACGCTGATGTAAAGCTACTATCCCACTCGGAACGTTTTGGACAATCATAATAAAGACTTTGGGGTGCAATTTATGGTCTCTTATCTATTGATTTGTGGTATGTGTTGGATATGGGCAATGGGCATTCTTATATTGTGCTTTATAACTTTTATTGAATCGTTATTTCATTGTAGGTGATAAGAACATTCTATTGGTCAGTTGTGGTCTTATCTTAGGTAATCCGATTCACTGTGTTCTAACGGTTTATCTTTCAAAAAATATATAGTGTTTGTAGATTCCCCAGCCCTTGGGCTCCAAGTTCACAAACTGTGGGCACGGGCTAATTATGTTTGGACCCTTAATATTTGTATGGTTTTCTAACTTCGTTATGGCTGTGGTTTGGCATTTATCTTCTGAAATACATTTAGCCATTTATCAAAAAATTTACAAAAATTTATTTCTCAAAATTTATCTAAGACTTGTACAAATGTATATTTTGTAAATATATTTGTAGAATAAATTTTTTGTAAAAAAAATATTTTCTAACATTTGTTTTGCAGCTGGGGTTTGGGGTTTTGAAATTATTTTGATATTTTGTATATATTGGGGTTTTGGGGTCTTGTAATTTCATTTGTGCAGGTAAGCTTCAAGCTAGATCTGAAGAATTTCAAGGGTTTTAGTCCTTGGAATATTTTTGTGAGGGTTTCCAGAGGGTGATCTAGGCCTAGGAAGGAAAGATCCACCATCTTTTTCCTCTCCAAGCTCAAATTTCAAACCCAAGGGGAAGGAACCGACCCTCAAAAGAAATTTTGTGGCATCTTTTTGGCAAATTTTGGAAATCTGAAGCAGAACTAAAATTCGGCAAGGGTTTGAGGAATTTTTTCTAGCCCTTCAAGCCTAGCGTGCCTCCTTTTCCCCTTGTCCGTGGGCATCTTTCCTTCGCCATAACCTTTTCCTGCCCTATTTCCCTATCCGCAAGCCTGAAGTAGGCATCAGCCTCCTCCGCTGTCCTCTATCCTCCTCCTTCTGGCCTGTCGCAGGCCTTTTCTCTCCTTATCCCTTCACGGTAGCCCTCACCTCTCCTCCTAATACTCTCCCCTGCCTTCCTGCCCTCGTTCTCCCTCCGCTCATCCATTTTCCCTTGCCTCTCCCTGCTCGGCAAACCCTCCTTTCTTTTGTTGCCTCACAGCAGCCCTTATTCCTCCCTTCCTGCCTATTGTAGCCTCCTCCTCGGCCCCTTCTCTCCCTCGCTTCTCCTCTTTCCTTGCTGTATGCTACCCTTCCCTTTGTGATAGGCCTTTAAAGCCCTGATCCCTTAGGCCGCAGGCCTTTAGGATCCCTTTCCAGCTTTCCTCCCTGCCTTTGTCTTCCCTTGCTGCCTTTCTTTTCTTCCCTTGACCCCTGTCGCAGGCCTCTAAGGCCTTTGTCCCTCTGTCAGGGCCCCTTAGGATCATTCCTCTGCCCTATCGTGGTTTCCTTCGTCCTCTCCCTTATCCCTTTCTTTCCCCCTCAAGCAGCTCTCCTTTCTTTTCCTCTGTTGTAGCTTTCTTCCATCTCCTAATCCTAACCTCCCTCCTTTAATCCTCATTCAAGCCCATCTTGAGAGAGCCATAATTTTCAGACACTAACAATTTGCTTGCAGCACTCATCTTCCTAGCATCAACATCTACAGGTAAGATCATCAAAGGAAGGCATGGGGCCATGTAGTTTGTACTCTAACTCTTGTCTCCACATCATTTGTTCCAGCACTGAGGCTCTTGCTTACAGTGGCATAACAACTATTTGACAGTCAATATAATTCATTAGAATGTTACTTGCATTATCTATTTGTTGAGGATTGATATATTTGTCATTGGCAGTTTGTTGCATCAACACTCATTGCATTTGCATTGCCATCCTTTGCATCTAACAGCATTCTAAAGGATTAGAGGGGCTTCTACCTTGTCTGAACATAACACTGTCGCCTCTAATTATAAATCTACCTTGACTGAAGTTGCAGATTGTCTAGCTAGTAAATTTGCCACCTGCATATTGTTCCCTAAATTGCAAATCAAAATTACAGTGGTTACATATTTTTGTTTGTCATGAAAGAAATTGATTATTGGAAATCATATTACTTTCTCAATTGAACAGAACAGGTGTTCTTGTGGTCTCAATCTGATAATAAGATCAATGTTACAAAGTGAGCAGCATATCTAATCTTACAGTCAGCTCACTCCTAAAAGGCATTGAATATCTTGGTGAAAGATTGTTTAAGGTGGTGCTATCCAATTTGATCACTAAAAGACACCTTGGACTTGAAGCATATTAATATCTCTTATCTCTACACGAAATTGATGATCTGATAACACCCATGTTGGCAGTGGGATAATCTAACTGTGAATCCCTCGAGCAAATTATCATTTTTATCTTGGTTGGCATTGATATTGGGATGTGTCTCATGGATATATCTCGAGAGCTTTTGAGAGCATTGTTAATATTGTGGTAATAATCATTTTCATCTTGTTAAAATTAGCTAGATTATTCTAATAACAGGATTTTGGCACATTCCGTAGTTGTTGAAGATTTGCATCTTGTGGGTTCCTATTTGTATCTCATTGGCACTTAGTATCTTGGCACATTTTCTTATGGCTGAGATTATAACTCATTGACAAGTACTTGTTGATATAACGCATAATCAAACCATAACTAAGTACTTAGACAACCTAAGCAATGTTCGTGAAAAATTCTAAACTGAAATTCTACTACTACAGCAACTAATTTATTTCACCTATTTATTATTCACAATAAGTTATTTACGAAATCCCTTCAGTAAATATTAAAATAAATTCTACAACATCTATCACACAATTACCCAGAGAAAACATGCACAAGAACCAATCACATCAACACAGTTATTTTTGGACAGTTGTCCCCGGAAAAACCCAATGTGGGAAAACTGGTGCAGCAGATGAGGGCTTTGTTAATCTTCAGCAGCAATTGCTTTTACAAGGAATGATTTTATAGAGAAACTGAGAGAAAACACCTGAGACTTTCCCTTTGAGACCTTTTAACACTTTGGAGACCCTGCTCCCACTTTTGCGTCACTCTGCGTGGCCCAGCGTGGCTCTGAGTGGCTCTGCATCCCTCTGCGTCAGCCTGCGTAGGCTCTACGTCTCTCCTCTGGACTGCGTCTCTCTTTGCGATGTCTCCCATTGTCCCTGCGTCACCTCCTCTTCCTTCACTGCTTGTTGTTGATGACCTCCTCTTCCTCCACCCTGCAACTCTCCCTCTGAAATCGATCTCCTCTCCTTGAGGATCGATTTTCCTTGAGATACTGAGTATCTGTTGGTGTGTCTCCAAATGATCCTCAAGTCTTCTCTTATAATTTTCCTGTTGATGAATCAACGGCCAAGATTAAGTCCCTAATCAATGGCTAAGATTAAAACAGACTTGATCCTCGTCTCTTAGAAGCTTCTCACAGTTATCTTTATTAATACCCATTAATATTTTTATTTTCCTAAGTTTATACTTAGTAACCCATTAGAAATATTAATTACTTTAATAACTCCTCATCTTGACGAATTTCTCAAAACGATTTCTGGGTCTTGGAGATCTCATATGCCTTAACCTCTCCTCCAAATTTCAAGGCTAGAGCACATCTGATGCTACCAAAAATCAACACTTCCTCTTAGCGAGGAATGTGCTCCAGCAATATTTCACTATAGAAACATCACATTGATCTTCCACATTGGTACCTGTGTTGATGCTTAGCCTGCTGCCTCACATCCTCTGCACTGTTGCTTCCTATACTGCTACCCATGACACTGCCACTGCCACTGCCGCACCTGTACTGCAACTCCCTCTCAACATGCTGCATCATGTTGCCCATAGCACTGCCACCACTAACTGTTGCACTGCAACTCCTGACAGTTATCCATTTCTGCTACTAATATGGATTATTTACCATCCCCATCTTCTCCCTGAAATAAACAGACTTTGTTCTTCATAAAGCCTTGGTGAGGATGTCTACCACATGTTCACATGTAGGAGTATATCTCAATTGTACTGCCCCTCGTTGGACACAGTCTCTGACAAAGTGACACCTGATATAAATGTGCTTCGACCGATCATGAAATACTGGATTCTCAGATAGCTTGATGCAACTCTGATTATCACACATGATCATGGTCGCTTCCATCCTTCTCCTGAATAGATTCACAAGCAATTTCCTAGGCCATATGGCTTCACACGAAGTTGTGCTAGCTGCGATATATTCTGCTTCCGCTGAGCTCAAAGCCACGGATTTTTGTTTCCTACTGCACAAGGAGGTCATTCCTGATCCAATGTTGAAACAGTGCCTAGTTATACTTTTTCGATCTACTGAACTTCCAACCCAATCTCCGTCAATGAACCCACTCAGCCTGATGCCATTGCCTCTAGTGTACAATAGTCCATGCTCGGCTATTCCTTGTATATACCTGAGAACATGTTTGGCTGCTACCCAATGTGCCCTCTTAGGTTCCACCATGAACTGACTCGGGGTGTTGACAGCGTAACAAATGTTTCGCCTGGTATTGACCAGATACATCAGGGACCCTATAAGCTGTCTATACAAGGTGGGATCAACGTCTTTATCTTCTAATGCATCAATCTTCTTCTAGTTGGTGATCATTGGAGTAGCCATAGGTCTACAGTCCTGCATCCTAAATCTCTTCAAGATTTCTATAGCATATCTCCCTTGTCCAAGGAAGATCTCACCCTTTTGCTGCCAAACTTCCAACCCCAGGAAATAATGCATCTGTCCCAAATCCTTCATGTCGAATTCTGTGGCTAGGTTCTTCTTGCAGTCTTTGATGAGCCTGGATGATCCTGTCAGGAAGAGATCATCCACATATAACATTAGGATTAGAGGCTCATTCTCTACAACCAAATAGAAGAGATTAGGGTCTGCGTCACTCTTAACGAACCCCATCTTCTGCAAGTAGCCATCAATTTGACCGTACCCTGCCCTAGGTGCCTGTTTAAGCCCATACAAGGCTTCCTTTAATCTGCATACATGAGAATTCTTCTCATGTGTCTCAAAACCTTCTGGTTTTTCAATGTATACTTTCTCTTCTATTACCCCGTTCAAGTATGTCGCCTTGACATCCATCTGATGAATCTCCCACCCAATATGTGCTGCAAGAGATATCACGGTTCTAATAGATGTATACCTGGCTCCTAGGGCGAAGGTTTCTTCGTAGTCTATCCCTTCCTTCTAAGCATACCCCTTAGCGACAAACCTAGCTTTGTATTTCTCCACACTATCATCTGCAGCATATTTGACCTTGTAGATCCATCTCGAACCTACCACCGATTTGTCTTGAGGCCTAGGTACCACTTCCCAGACATCATTGACCATTATAGAGTTGTATTCCTCCACCATAGCATCTACCCATACTTGATTCTGAATGGCCTCCTGAAAACTAGAAGGTTCCCCAGCCTGAGCGACTAAGGCCTGGTATCTGTCTAGTTGTCTTCGCTCCCTTTTACTATTCCTGGGTGCACCTATGAAGTCTTCTGCATCCTGTAGAATCTATCGGAGTTCCCGGCTCGTTCTTCCACTAGTAATAGGTACATCTATCAGCTCTTCCTCTTCTTGGGATTTTTCCCTGTTCTGAAGCTTTGTCTTCAGGAGAATTTCTGGTACTAGTTTCTGCTGGTTGAAGTGGTTTGACCAACGGCTCGTCTTTCGACTGCTCCTCAGAAGGAATTTCTTGGGATTTTTTGAAAGCTCTATCCTCCATGAACTTTACATCTCGCTGAACTACTACCTTCCTACTCCTTGGAAGATAGACTCTATATGCCTTAGCATTCTAGCTATATCCCACAAGATATCCTTTCTCAGCAGTTTGATCTAATTTCTTTCTCTTCTCTTCGAGTCTACGGCAATACGCTAAACTCCCAAATATCCTGAAATGACTGACTTCAGGTGTCTTCCCAGTGAAGACCTTATCCGAAGTGATTTTGCCCAATGCCTTATGAGGAGTCTTGTTCTGGACATAAACTGTCGTGTTGAATGCTTCTACCCACAAGAATTTAGGCATATCCTGATCATACAACATTGCCCTAGCTGCTTCCACAATAGTCCTGTTTTTCCTTTCTGCTACTCCATTCTGCTCCGGATTGTAGGGAGTTGTCCACTCTCTTCTGATGCCTTCCTTAGCGCAAAAATCGATGAGGTCCTTGTCAACATACTCTCCACCATTGTCTGAGCGCAACACTTTTAGCTTCTTTCCCGTCAGATTCTCCACTAGAGCCTTGAACTCTTTGAATTCAGAAAGTAGATCCAAGTCTTCTTGGAATGGTCAATGATGAAGGTGACAAAGTGTTCAGCACCACTAAGAGCTTTTGTGGACATCGGTCCGCATATGTCTAAGTGTATCAATCCTAGCACACTCTTAGCCCTATTGTTACTTCTAGAAAATGCTGCTTTGGCATACTTACCTAGAGCGCACCCTTTGCATACATCATCTCGTTCATTACTTAGTTCTGGAACTCCTAATACTGTTTTCCTGAGAATTCTCAGAGCCCCATAATGTAAGTGTCCCATCCTCCTGTGCCATAGTTCAAGCAAATCTTTGTCTCCATTACTGCCTATCAGTTGCCATTGGTGATTCTAGCTGCAACCTGTTACTTCTGATTCCAATCTGGGCCATCTTTTTCCAACTCGGGTGTTTGACATATACTTTCTCCTTATTGAAGAAAACGTCATAACCCTTGTTTTGAAGTTGAGATACGGAAAGTAAGTTCATCCCCAATCCTGACACATGCAACACATTGGTTGCTCGAAGCCGCTCTCCTGCTTCGGTTTGAAAAACTATAGTACCTCTTCCTACTGGAGTACACTTTGCCTTATTTCCCATGGTGATCTAAAAATTCATTCTTTCTTCCTAATAATCTGAAAAACATTCTCGGATTCCTGTCATATGCCAGGAAGCTCCACTGTCTATATACCAAACCTTCGAGAAGGCTAAGCTTGCTAAGCAAGTGACTTCTTCTTCCAGTCTGGAAGCTAACATAGAATAATTGTAATTTATGTCCCTTGTGCATTCTTCTGGAAATTTGCGCAAGTCCCCTTGAGTGGATGCCTCTGCATCATGCTCTTGACCAATCTCTGCTCCGATACCATGAGAAAATTTCTAAACTGAAATTCTACTACTGCAGCAACTGATTTATTTCACCTACTTATTATTCACAATAAGTTATTTATGAAATCCCTTCAGTAAATATTAAAATAAATTCTACTGCATCTATCACACAATTACCCAGAGAAAACATGCACAAGAACCAATCACATCAACACAGTTATTTTTTGACAATTGTCCCCGTAAAAACCCAATGTGGGAAAACTGGTGCAACAGATGAGGGCTTTATTAATCTTCAGCAGCAATTGCTTTTACAAGGAATGATTTTATAGAGAAACTTAGACTCAAGACTACCTTACAACTTAGACTCAAGACTACCTCCATCCATTTAGTCACCCTTCTTCAATTCTATCATCCTTCTAGCAGTCATCCTTCTTTACACTTCAATCCGAGAATCGAACCATCCTAGCTGTGATAACACTAATTTTACTTCACTGAGATAGCACTGAAGGTTGTCCACGAGATACTGAAGAAAGGAGACTTCCTCACTGTAATAACACCAAGATAGAACCATTGTGGTAGCACCAAAATTCACTATGGTAGCATCAAGATAGACCCATTGTAATGTTACCGAACTACATTATCACCAAAACGTATTCATTGTAATAGCCCAAAATTGTGATAGTTCTGCGGATTATTTACTCATCATATCAGCAATCAATCTGAGCTTCCTTCACTGTAATAATACCGAAACATAACCTCTGTAGTGGCATTGAAATTATTCCTGTGATGACCAAACTTATTTCAGAGATAATCGAACTTTTGCTTTTGTGTTTAATGTGAGTTTCTTAGGCTTGTATATATAGTTGATTCCACATTGAAATGAGCCAACATGACCAGGTGAGGAGATGTGTCACTATAGTGAGCCGACATATGTTCTTTTGAGTTTAGCCAACTTGATAAGGATTCCTTTAACAGCAAGGAGACTAGATGGATGAAGGAGTTTTTTGACTTTGACAATAACCTGGAGCCTACAATGGAGGCTTGACCTATACATTTGACCCAAGCATGAAACCCATGCTTTAACAAGTCAAATAAAATAATAATAAAATTCTTTTCACTTTCTTTTGACAAATATATTACATTTTGACTTCAAGTACAATAATGAAGGCGGAACCTAGTTACATTTTCCAAAACTCCCCCTTAACTAGGGAGGTATTCATATTTACAAATAATCAAAGAGGTATATGGAAGATCTCAACACATCATCTATGAAGAAGTTTACGCACCGCAATGCCATGGACTAGATTCCTGACCAGGGCAATCTATCCAATTGTCTCTCAACAATTTAGGCACCGCAATACCAAGGACTAGATTCCTGGCCAGGGCAATCTATCCCGATGGGAATAAGATGGACTCAAGCTTTTAGCCTCTCTAGGTACCATCAAGCTTACTTGCTAACCATCAACCCAGAGATCCAGGTGTGTGTCATCATTAATTCACTTTTTCTTTGATTAGTAGAGATATATTTCAACCCTTCAAATTTATAGGTTTTTCATTCTTCTGTGGTAGCAACACATACTTTCAGTCCAGAGATGGTAGCCCATAATTCGGTTCCGGAGTAGCCTAATAAGATGATTCTTCAACCGAATTATTTCTTCACTGTGATCCATTGAAATGCTTTTCTAAGATTTCTGTGAACTATCTCTCTTTCTTCTTCAAGGTGTCTTCATATGAACACTGAACTAGCTCACTGAAAATTGTTACCCAACCCTTCTTCAGACTGCCTTTGACCATGACCATAGCTCTGATACCATGTTGGAAAATCCATAGAGATGGCAGTTAAATGATTTTCCTCTTAATGACATTAACTTGTGATATTTTCATTATTAGTATTAGATCTCTTAATTATCTTTTCTTATCATCAATATTAATGCCAAGCACCAAATAGAAGAGAACACAAGATATAGGCTCTCTACCAGGGCAAAACCCCCCTCGAGGGAAAACCTAGTCACAAATTCTTCCTTCGGTAGATTTAAGATGAGACGACCAAGACCCTTACAACTTAGACTCGAGACTACCTCCATCCATTTAGTCACCCTTGCCACGTCATTTTTCAATTCTATCATCCTTCTAGCAGTCATCCTTCTTTACACTTCAATCCGAGCATCGAACCATCCTAACTATGATAACACCGATTTTACTTCACTGAGATAGCAATAAAGGTTGTCCACGAGATACTGAAGAAAGGAGACTTCCTTACTGTAAATAACACCAAGATAGAAGAACTGTGGTAGCACCGAAATTCACTGTGGTAGCATCAAGATAGACTCATTGCAGTGTTACTGAAATGTATTAGCACCAAAACGTATTCATTGTAATAGCCCGAAATTGTGATAGTTTTGTGGTTTATTTACTCATCATATCAGCAATCAACCCGAGCTTCCTTCACTGTAATAATACTGAAACATAACCTCTGTAGTGACACCAAAATTATCCCTGTGATGACCGAACTTATTTCAGAGATAATCAAACTTTTGCTTCTGTGTTTAATGCGAGTTTCTTAGGCTTGTATATATAGTTGATTCCACATAGAAATGAGCCGACATGACTAGGTGAGGAGATGTGTCACTATAGTGAGCCGACATGTGTTCTTTTGAGTTAGCCGACTTTATAAGGTTCCTTTTAACGGCAAGGAGATTACATGGATGATGGAGTCTTCACATTTTGACTTTGACAATAACCTAGAGCCTACAATGGAGGCTTGACCTATACATTTGACACAAGCATGAAACCCATGCTTTAACAAGTCAAATAAAATAATAATAAAAGTATTTTCACTTTCTTTTAACAACTATATTACATTTTGACTGCTAGTACAATTATGAAGACTGAACCTAGTTACATTTTTCAACAAGCAGCACTTATGGGAAAAGAAGAAAAAGGTCATCCAGCACAAAGCTCATCATACATAAGTCAAAATGGAACATTTGCTAGATGAGGATACTCAAGATCCTCTATTGGAATCTTCATCGGAAGGTTCACCAATCAAAAGGAAGCAAGGGTTTCATCAAGAATTCCAACTTGTGGAATTCATGGGATGATGGTATGATGACAAAAGAAGTGAAGTAGATCAAGGGATTGAAGTTCTTTCAATCAAGGAAGCTGCTAAAAGGAAGTCTAAGATGACCTAAAGGAAAATGAGGTATGTATGCTTGTATTTGATATTATAGAGTCATGTCATATGGTTGCAAGTAGCATGGATAAATGCTCTATCTCAAGAGCATGATCAAAAGAAAGGATCTCCTCCTTTGAAAGGATGCAGGAAGGCATGGGTCACACATTGTCTAGATGAAATCAACATAATATGTCCTCATATGGAATATGAGGTGGTTGACAAAATTGAAGGAACTATGACTGGAAGTTCCTAGAAGGAAATGTGTGAAGAAAGAAAGGAAGAGATCATTAAATATGCAACTATCGAAAAGGCAATCAACATCCGAGGACAGAGAAATTTGACTAGGATATCTCCATGAAAGAAATGAAGACCTTGATGAAGTCTGAAAAATAAAGAGACCCTTGACAGTATATATCTTTGGAGATGTGTCAATGTGTATGCAGGATGCTGATGTGAACTAGAAGATGTCATGATGAAAGACCATCACAAAGGTAATTTTGATTTAATGTTCATTCCTTATTTTTGAATGATATCTGGATGGGCTTATGCAGGGCTGCCAAGGGAAGAGCTATGGATATCTTCCACCAATGATGTCCATGTAGTAAGATGAAAGATCCTTAAGGAAACATGGCATGAAGAAGGTAGCATGGCATGAAGGAAGGCCAGATATGAACTGATGGATCACTTTCCGATGAAAGGAATAATGACATGACTGACTCATGGATGAAAGTGATGGATGGTTTGTGCCCTACGAAGAAGTCCCAAAACATGAAGACTCTTGAATAAAGAAAAGAAGTTCATGACATCGTGAGGAGGAGTTCTTCAAGCAGTTGGTTGTCCCATCATCTCCACCTAAAGAGTTGTTGTAGGTCCCTAATTAAGAGGGAGCCTGGAAACAAGTTTCTAACTTAGTAGAAACTTGGAAGCAGATTCCTAAGCCAAGAGGAAACTTAGGTACATTCCTCTCATAGAAACAAGTACAATACTTCATTGGAATAGTTATATCCTCCCTAAGTAAGAGGGAGAGATAGACACATCATTCTTGTTTTGACTTGGGAAAATAGAATGGAGAATTGGATAAACATCTGTCATCTGTTTGAGAATGAGTTAGGGCATCCAAGATAAGAGTAGTCGTAGAGGACGGATATTCTTTGAGGGTTAGGAATCCAAGATAAGAATAGTTGTGGTGGAATATACTCTAAGAGAACTCGGGTGGGGTATGTTCCGAGAGAGACAATGATGAGAGTGTCTATACATCATTGGTCCCGGCATTGAGCTCTGACCTTGTGGAGAGATAGAGTTGTTAGTCAAGGCCTTGCTATGTGACAATGCTAGTTGATATGATGCTATACAGATGGGTTACCAATCCATCTCTTCTTATGAGAATTCTTCAGATTGAGAATGTCCAAGTACCTTGTATGGATTATGAATACCTCCTTAGTTAAGAGGGAGTGTTGAAAATTGTAACTAGGTTCGGTCTTCATAATGACATGTGTAATTATGATTTTATGTAATTGATGTAAAGAAGAAAAATAATTTTTTTTTGTGATGCTTGAATCATGGGTTTCATGATCAAGGAATTTTATTTTTAGTTAAGGCTCCCATTGTGAGCCTTTAGGATGAGTCATCATGTCATAAAAGTCTATTGAGTCAATGTCATGTATGGAAGACCCTTCTTGGGCATGTTACATATTTATTGGAGTCATTGTAAGAGTCAAAAGACCCTCCAAGGCCAAATCCAAGTGCTACAAACAAGTCGACCTCATGGAGCAGCAAGTTGGCCTAAAGACACTTCAAGTTGGCCTCAAAGGATGTGTCAAGAAGCCTATATATAGAGCCATCGACCTCATTTGAAAGACACACACTCAAGCATAAGAGAAACTCGATCAAGGGATAAAAGGAAGTCTTATAGCCTAGCGAAGGAAGGAGAAGCACAAGAGAAGGAAGAACCAAATTGTTTGGGCCTATTTTGGATCAAATCTCCCACACGTGTGAAGGGTTAAGGTATCTCCTTACTGCAGTCTAGACCGAGATGCTACAGTTGTCCTAGAAGGCTAAAATCAAGCAAGAAAGGATCATTATTGGAAGCTGAATTGAAGAACAAGCAACCCACATCCAAGCAAGGGAGAAGGGAGGAAGTTTTGTCCATGATCGAATTAATCTAGGGTTTCTGCAGTACAAATTGCAGATCCGAAAATTTCAGAATTGCAGAAGTGAAGTGCAGTGAAAGGGTCGAAGTAGAGTCAAGGAAGAATTGAAGCTGAAGGTGCAAATATCAGAGGCAAGGTTGATTTGGTCTTGGAGGGCTCTTGGTCAAGGGTCTAGGTCTTGGTATTCGTCAATTGAAGTCTCTATAAGAAGAAGAATTCATTGTGGGTTTTCCTCTCAAGTAGGAGAGATTTTCACTCGGGTTAATCGCTACATTCTATGTCTCTTGTCTCTTTATTGTTTACGCATTGGTAGTTGTTTGATGAAGAAGAACACTATAATAATCTAAATAAAGAGAAGATCCTAATTTAAAGAAGTAAAAAGCATTCACAAGCAGTTATCATTAAAAGAGAAATCACCTAATTGTTATGCCCTAGATTTCTCGGCAAGGGGGGGTGAATTAGTGTTTTAAACTCAGTTCAACTTTTCATTTCTTATTTAGATTTATGTACGCTACTGTTAATAAGTAAACTAGTGTATGTACGCGACTGTGATGAAGACAAATAGAGTATATCCAGTTAACTAACTTTTGTTTTACTTCATCATTTGTTCTACTTGAACCAATGCATCATTACTTCATTAGACATTAATTAAACAGTAACAATGAGCAGTAAGAACATAATAAACCATCACACATAAGCAACACAGCAACACATGAGGACACCATGATTTTTTTAGGTGGAAACCCAATGTTGGAGAAAACTACCACTATCGCCATCTTTGTCTTCTTTTTTTATTATAACGAAAAACATTTTACAATCTTGTACTAGCACAGACTCATATCAGTACGTAGGCACCTACCTACAGAAAGCTACAACCTTCTCTCATTCTCCAGCACCCACTGGAAGGGAGCTCCAACCCCTTGATCTCGTTCATCGGCACCCACCGGAAGGGAACTCCCACCCCCTGAACAGATTTACCAACTACCACTGGAAGGAAGCTTCGACTCCCTTACTGAAAGCTCCAACCCTCAGTACTTTTGTAGTCCACGTTTCATAATATTTCATACTAGATCCACCTAACTCACAACATCAAACCTGTGGGCCAATTTTCATCATATTTTCATACTACACCCACCCCCATCATTTAAGCCCAATATCAATAACACTTCTGAAACCAATCACTGAATCAAAGCACTTAATCACTGACCAACTAAATCAACAAATCAATCACTGAATCTCAATCAACTATTGCAACCAATGCAACTAGATCAAACTAAACCAGGACAGATCATATCAATGCACAACCATTCATTAGTATACCAAGCCAAACATTGCTACCCATCACAGAAACCAATTGTTGCCACTGCAAACCTTGATCAAGCATACATTAGATTGTATACGCTATTGTTTTGAATCATACCCGTGCTTCCCTTGAATAATCCCTGCATACAGATTTCAAAACACTGATAACCGAATCTGAATCACTAAAGCACTGAATCAATCATTGAGTCATATAATGAAACTATCACAAATCACTGAACCAAATACAGATCACCACACAGTATCATCATCACTAGACAACATTCCACTCCATAAACAATTCAACCCAACCAGTACTGTCAAACACAAATTATCATAGGAGAGACTTCATCGACAAATAGCAGCGAACAGATCAACCATCATCGTCAGCTCATACTGCAAACCCTAGCATGTATACGTGACTATTACAAAGAACATCTGCATATGTACGCGTTTCTCACACTTTAAACCTGCGTACAGATTTTGAACTTTCGCATAATGTATACGCAACTACCTAGAAGCAGATCCACGTATGTACACGACCTATCAAAGGCAAACCAACGTACAGATCTGTAATCACTAAATCATACCTTCGTTGCAACCACAAAGCATACTTCGCAACCCTTACAGTCACATATTCATGTCAAAGTATCATTATCACCGCAGATCTATCACTGTTAGATATTTTCAACAAGCACATATGATACCATACTTCAGGATTTTCAGATCTGTGTTTTTCCTTGCTCCTTGGTGCACACCTATTTCAAATCAAATCATTCATAAATAACACAAAACTTGCACACACTAACACTTATATAGCTTAGGCCTTAGCCAATACCTTAGGCCAATCCCTTAGTAATGCTGATGGTATTTTTTGACGGGATCAAATATCCATAGTCGCACTCAATACTATGGGCCAATACCATGGTAAAGACCCCTGGTATTCCAATTACCATCGTGTGCAATATGTACACGACTTTGCTTCACCATACCTGCATATGTACGCAGCCTTTTTTTATAGGATCCGCATATACTTTCTCAAACTTTATCTTTATCATTCCTCTATCTTTGAACTGATATTCCTTTGTTCATTCTCTCTGTCACATCTGTTCCAGCCTGTATAATCATCCTGCTACCATAATGTTGACATCTTTATCAAGAAGGTTGTCATCAAGGACAACACATTAGTCATAATGCCAACACCTCTATCCCTCATTTTCTTCTTTGTTTTGCCACAGCCATTCATTCAGTTCCATAACGCTCATAAAAAAGACATTAAAAGCAGCAAAAATCATTAACTAATCATTGGAGCTCATTTGGCATTGGTTGTTTGGCACCTTGTTGGCTTTTGGAGGACTGTCACTGATTTTCTGAGTTGATAAAGGTCTGATATATGCTCTTTTAAGGTCGGATCTGAATGTTAAAAGTCTGATCTATAGCTTATAAGTGGTCACAAAACTAATTGGCAGTCACTGGAAGGTCTCTTGCTTTGATTTTCTATCTCATTCTTGACAGCTTACATCATTTTCTAAGTGCTGGTATATAAATTTGCAAGTCTGATATAAATTTGCAGACCTCTGAATATAAAGTTACGGCAGTAATAAATTGCATTAGAGGCTCTAAAAGTAACTACGGAAGAAATCTAATTCATGAGCATTCATTGTTGAAGTGATTTGGGCTTAGAATTTGGTCAAAGGTTTATTAGTGTCTTGTCATTTTTTGCATCAGCATTTTGCATTCATCTTTTGGCATCTTTGCAATTTGCATACAGGTGTTCTTCATTGATTTAACAGTCTTGCTTCAAGAACATAATTGGCATATGTGTTGTGGTTCTCTTTTAAGTGCTCTAAAAGGCTAATTGAATTGGCAATTATTGGCTAAATTTCTCTAAGAAATAACATTGTAGATGAATGCTCTCCTCTCATTGAAATATCTATAATTCTCATTACTATCTCTTTGCTAAGGAATTGGATAATTGGATAATGGGTTACATTATTTCTTGTTGAATAAGCATTCCTGCTGGGAATCTTTCTTTTGTGACAAGTGCAATTAATATTGTGTATTGCAAGTGAGCTTCCATTATTGATAATCAAGTTACTCTTAAAAGAACTTAATTTATAATCATAACCGTGATAAGAGTATTCTTGTGGTAATCTAAAAGAATTGTTAATTGTGTTTAAGCTCTCTCTCCCTCTTGTGTATCTAATTGACACATTAGCACTCTATTGTTGATTGGCATTCTAGCATTGTTGAGAGAACCATTGAATTGTTTATTTCATAAGCAATTGTCTATTGGTATCTTCGGCGCCTTTTATCTTGTTTCACTAAGCATTTCCTCTTTTAGTGAAGATTGTTGTTACACATTGATTAAGTACTTCATTGTTCTAAGTTGAATATTGTTGTAATTTGTCTCTAAGTGCTTAAGACATTTAACAAATCTCACTAAAAGTAATCTCTCATCTTGCCTTTGCATCCTAGGATTAGCCTTGCATTTAATTAATTTACCTCCAAGCATAAGTGTTAAAATTGGCAACTAGGGCCAAATTCCACTTTAGACAGCTCATTTGATGAGATGATGATTGCATTGAATTCCACTTCTCGAGAGGACCTAAATTGATCTAAAGATCATCAAATTTGGACAAGCAGAAATGTGTTTTTGAATTTATGCCCACACATATGTAAATTATCAAGGTCGGCCACATTATAATGTAGGCTCATGAAGCCCAAGAGACATATCACTTCACCCTCAACGACTTGTATAAATACAAGTGACCTCTCACCTCATTTGGCATCATCATCACACACACATTCTTCTCTCTCCTCCTCTCATTGGTTCGTACAACTACTGGGCATATTCTTTCTGTCACACGTGTGGCAAGGAGGATGGATTTCAGACAGAAGTATAGGGCCAAAAATTTCAGAGTTGACTGAAGTTTGACTGGCATTGACCAAGGACTATTTGACCAAGTTTGATTGCGATTTTGGAGGGTTTGACTCTGTTTGACCAAGCCACATTGATCGGCACAGAAACCGAGATTTTTTGGGTTGTTTGACTTGTGTTGACTACAAGCATGTTTGACTTCAGCATTGACTTCAGGTTGACCAAGTTTGACCATAGAAATTATCACTATTTTGGGTTGACTTTGACCACTATTGGAGGCCGAGTTTGACTACCTTTGACCAAGCTTCAAAGGGGAAGTTTTGCCGCTACATTGACCATCTTTGACTTTCTAGTTAGCGTTGAAGTTCACTGTAGTTGACTACAAATTTGACAAGGTCGTTTTGACTTTGATTTGGCAAGTCAACTTTGACTTTTTGTACTCTCTCACTCAATGTGGAAAAAGTCGAAGTCGGGATTAATTCGGCAAGGGTCCAAAAGTTGAAAAACTCGGCAAAGTCGGGAGTTTTTCGAAAAAGTCGGCAAAAAGTCGGCAAAATTAAAAAAATACAAAAATATTCATTTTTAAAAAAATCCAGACTTTTTCAATAAAATCCCGACTTTTTCAATAAAATCCCGATTTTTTCAATAAAATCCCGATTTTTTCAAAGAAAAAAAAATCATTAAAGAAACTACCACGATTTTTTGGAAAAAGTCCCGATTTAATCCCGACTTTTTCGATTTAATCCCGATTTTTTCGTTTCTTAAAAAGTCGGCAAAAAATCGGCCGATTTAATCCTTTTCTTGAAAAAATCGCATTTTGGGGAATAAATCCCGATTTTATCGGGACTTTTTCCACACTGCTCTCACTCTGCTGAACATTTGATATAATAATAAGAAGAATTGATCAAAGGGTTTTCCCCGCATTGGGGTTTTTTCCCTGGCATCCGCCAAATCTGGTGTTCTCTTGTCTTCTGCATTTTGTTATTTCATGTTCTATCTACAATTATTGTCAATGTGATTAATGGTTAATGTGATTGCTATTGGAAACTACATTGGAAATTGTCATTGGGTTGCTAAAGGACATTGAAGTAATTGTGCTAAGCATAGAACATACCATTGTTAACTAAAAATAACATGGTATCAGAGCACAGGTGAAGACAAAGCCCAAGCAAAACAGAGAAAAGCAATCACTAAGGGAGATTTGTTAAACAAGATTATTGGACTACCCTCAATGGATACTACATCTTACTTCAAATCTAAGGATAAGCTCAAGGACAACTCTGACTATCATGCATGGAAGATAACTTTGGAATTGACTTTGGAAGAGCATGATGCCATGGACTATGTGCAGGGAAGAGTGGTGAAGCCTCCTTCAAATGCACCTGCTGTTACAAAAACAAAGTATAAGAAAGGTGAGGTCAAAGCTAAGAAAATTATCATAGACTCCATTCAAAAGCATTTGGTTGCCTATATTTCTAATTTGGGAACATCTAAGGAGATGTATGATAAGTTGGTTGGGATGTTCAAAGTAAACAATGCAAATGAAATCCTCTTTCTCAATTACAAGTTGAAGGACATCAAGATGGATAAAGGGGAGTCTACCCAATCCTACTTTATGAGAATAAAACAAATCAAGAATGACCTACTATCTATTGGAGAAGTTATTGTTGATAGGGAGCTCACTCTCATTGCACTTGGAGGTCTTTCAAGAGCATGGGATGTGTTTAACACCACTATTCTCAATAATGACAGGATTCCTAGTTTCGATGAATTATTGGCTAGATGCACTCAAGAGTTGCACTTGGAAGTCTTTCAAGAGCATGGGATGTGTTTAACACCACCATTCTCAACAATGACATGATTCCTAGTTTCGATAAATTATTGGCTAAATGCACTCAAGAGGAGATGAGGATGATGGAGAGAGACAAGCCCTCAAATGGAAATGAACCTACTACTTTCTCCGCTCATTCAAAGAGGAAAAATAATGTTGGTCCAAGGAGACAGGGTCAAGGGTTAAAGCAGGGATTCAAAGAAGGAAGAAAAGGAAGGTGCTACAATTGTAACAGGTTCGGCCATTATGCTAGAGAATGTCCTCACAAGAAGAATTCTCCAAGGGATGATGACAACAACAACAACAAATTCAAAGGCAATGGCAATCAAAGGAACAATAGGTTCAACAAAAAACAAAAGAGGAATGCACTTGTTGCTCGATATGTAAATGGTCGACCTCCCAAAAGGACAAGAAATACTGAGTATGATGAAAGTAATGTTGTAGAAAAACAAAATGAGTTTTATCTTATTTTCGCTCTATCTACTGCCTCTCCTCCGGATACTTTGGATCATTGGTTGATTGATAGTGGAGCCTCAAGGAACTTCACTGGGTACAAGGAGGTCCTCTCAAATTTGGTTGAAAAGAAGACTAATTTGGAGATCATACTTGGAGATAATGCCACCTACCCCGTGAAAGGGATAGGTATTGTCACTCTTCACTTGAATCAAGGTCAAACCATTCATCTACAAGAAGTGTTGTATGTGCCCGATTTGAAGAAGAACCCGGTGTCTATTTTTGTGATGGAAGATAAAGGCTTCAAGGTAGCATTCATTAATGGAAAGGTACGTATTTGGAAAAAAAACCCTAAAGATGCATTCACACTTGGATTTAGGGTTGATGGTCTCTATCAAGTTGGAGGAAGTCCTTTGGGAGCCTTGACTTGCGATACTTCTCTTCAATCTAAATTACGACATCGGAGATTTGCCCACCTTCGTTACAAAGCCTTACCTGGGGTAATGAAGATGGTCACAGGTATGCCTGAGTTCAACATGAATCATGAAGGAGTTTGTTAGGGTTGTGCAGCTGGAAAACTTACAAGGGTACCATTCCCCTCTAGTGAAAACCAAACTACCAATATTCTTCAATTGGTCCATTCTAACCTATCTGGTATGTTGCCCATAACATCATTGGGAGGATACTTATACTATGCAATCTTTGTGGATGACTTCTCACGCAAAACATGGATCTATTTCTTGAAGAAGAAGGATGAAGTGTTCAAATGGTTCTGTTCTTTTAAAGCATTGGTGGAAAACCAAACATGGAAGAAAATCAAGATATTAAGGACCGACAATGGAACCAAATATGAATCAAATGAATTCAATGACTTTTGAATAGAGGTTGGCATTAAGAGAGAGACAATTGTTCCATACACCCCTGAGCAAAATCGTGTTGTTGAAAGGAAGAACCAAACAATCATGGAAGCCACCCGTGCCATGCTCCATGATTAAGGTCTATCAAAGTTCTTATGGGGAGAGCCTGCCAACACTGTCGTGTATGTTCAAAATAGGAGCCCACATCAAGCATTGGATTTCAAGACACCCGAAGAAGTTTTCACTGGTAAGAAACCTGATGTTTCTCATTTTAAAATATTTGGTTGTTCCGTGTATTTTCATGTGCCAAAAGAGAAAAGAAACAAGTTGGAAGCATATGGAAAGAAAGGTATCTTTGTGGGCTACAGTGAAAATTCAAAGGCATATAGAATCTATGTACCTGGTCAAAGAGATGTGGAAGTAAGCCATGATGTCACCTTCAATGGATATACTGCCCTTGGGTAAGCCTGAGATCTCCCCAATCCAAGGAAGGACAATGATGATGTTGCGGAAAAACAGAATGAGCCTCCGACAAATGAGCCTATGCCCGATGTTGATGGTCCAATGGATCTGATTGATCCACCTCCTAGTGATCCCTCTGCCTCAATGAAACGACCCCTACAGCTCAAAGATACTCTCGAAGATGTTGAAAGACACACTGCTCCAAGAGGGACATTCCGTGAAAGTAAGAAGTCGAACAGGTACCAAGGATATTTGGTTGCTATGAGTACTATTGTTCAAGCTGAACCATGCACGTTCGAAGAAGTCGTAAAGCACCAAGTATGGAAGGATGTGATGAATGAGGAGTACGAATCAATCATGAAGAATGATGTCTGAGATGTGGTTTCTAGACCCAAGGACAAGTCTGTGGTCACTTCTAAATGGCTTTACAAAATCAAACATGTAACTGATGGGAGTGCTGAAAAATATAAAGCCAAGTTCGTTGCTTATGGCTTCTCTCAAAAAAAAGGAGTGGACTATGATGAGATATTTGCATCAGTTGCCCAATATACCACTATCTGATCTCTTATTGCTCTCGCTGCCTCTCAAGGATGGACCCTACATCAAATGGACGTTAAGACTGCTTTCTTGCATGGCTCGCTTAAGGAGGAAGTCTACTTGGAACAACCTCAGGGGTTCAAAGTTCAATATCGAAGGACACATGCATGCAAGTTGAAGAAAGCCCTCTATGGGTTGAAGCAAGCCCCTAGGGTGTAGTATGAGAGGATTGATAGCTATCTTATGAAGCTGGGATTTACAAGGAGTGATGTTGTTCCTAACCTATACTTCAAGGTTTAAAAGGACATGCCTCTCATTTTGGTCCTTTATTGTTAAGTTATGGTATGTTCTATGCTTATAACAGTTTACTTCTTTTCCTTATTATATTCCAAAGATTAGCAATCACACGTACATAAAGTAAAGTGCAGATAGAACATTAAACGATCGACAGAAAACAAGCCAAGACAAGAGAGACAAGATGTGGCAGCTAGCCAGGGACAAACCCCACAATGTGTGGGGAAACCCTTTGATCAAATCTTCTTTTATCTTCAATAATTCAGCAGAGAGAAATAGTACAATGAATCTAATTCATATCAGCAGTAGCAAACAGCATCAGCATTAGCGACTTCATTATCAAACTAGGGCAGACGATATCTTGCAAACCGTTCGTCAGATTGACTTCATTCCACCACCAAAAGTTGCGGCTTTCAGAGGAGGTTCAGATGAACCTACAGCGCAGTTCCAAAGAGGAGATCTTCTAGGCCACGCAGGTCAATCTTTACTTCTGCAGTTGCAGCTTCAGTTTCAGCAGTTTCCGGCTTCAAACTAGGGCAGTCGATATCTTGCAAACCGTTCATCAGATTGACTTCATTCCACCACCAAAAGTTGCGGCTTTCGGAGGAGGTTCAGATGAACCTACAGCGCAGTTCCAAAGAGGAGATCTTCTAGGCCACGCAAGTCAATCTTTACTTCTGCAGTTGCAGCTTCAAATTCAACAGCTTCCGGCTTCACATGTGTGAGAGAGAGACCCATTTCAGCGCAGTAGAGAAGAGACTCATTTCTGCGTAGTAGAGAGAGAGAGAGATGTGATGAGATGAGTGAGTCCAAATGAAGAAAAGTCCTCTTATATTTATACACAACGTTGGTGGGTGAATAAATGCGACTGTTGGGCTTCTGAGCCTACATGAGTTGTAGGTCGGCTTGATAATAATTCCATAATCAAAATAAATTCATATCTCCATGAATACTTATCGGAATCGGATGATCTTTATATCAATCCTACACCTCTCGACGAGAGGAATCTAATAAAAATATTATCAGCCATGAATAAGATGACCCACATGAAGTTTTGCCCTGGTTGCCAATTTTAACACTCCCTCTCAACCATGGAGAACTTCATCTGCAATCTGTCTATCGGTCGTTACTATTCATCCATCAAATGCACTGCCCTCTACAGCCTGACCCTTGCCCTGCTCTGCTCTATTCTGCTTTATCTTGTTCTGCCCTACACTGATCTGTATTGTTTTGCTATGTTCTGCTCTGCTCTTGCATTGTTCTGTTCTGCTCTGCTTTTGTCCAAATTATGAAGAAGAAGAAATGATCGAGGATGTATCATACTGACTCAAAGTCAGTCTCAGAGTATGTACCACTGGTCCCAGACCAGTCTCAACCAACCCGAAGTTAGCGTCATAGTGAGTACAACTCCACTGGTCCTAGACCAGTATCATCCTCCACTGACTCAAAGTCAGTCTCAGAGTACGTACCACTGGTCCCAGACCAGTCTCAGCCGACCCGAAGTCAGCTTCATAGTAAGTACCACTCCTACCACTGGTCCCAGACCAGTATCGCAGTCTCAGAGAGTGTACCGCTGGTCCTAGACCAGTCTCAACCAACCCGAAGTCAGCGTCATAGTATGTACCACTCTCACTGGTCCCAGACCAGTACTGCACTGACACGAAGTCAGTCTCGAAGTATGTACCACTGGTCCCAGACCAGTCTCAACCGACCCGAAGTCAGCGTCATAGTATGGTACAACTCCTACCACTGGTCCCAGACCAGTATCGCAGTCTCAGAGAGTGTACCACTGGTCCCAGACTAGTGTCAACCGACCCAAAGTCAGCGTCATGGTATGTACCACTCTCACTGGTCCCAGACCAGCACTGCACTGACACAAAGTCAGTCTCGGAGTATGTACCACTGGTCCCAGACCAGTCTCAACCGACCCGAAGTCAGCGTCATAGTATGGTACAACTCCTACCACTGGTCCCAGACCAGTATCGCAGTCTCAGAGAGTGTACCACTGGTCCCAAACCAGTCTCAACCGACCCAAAGTCAGCGTCATAGTATGTACCACTCTCACTGGTCCCAGACCAGTACTGCACTGACACGAAGTCAGTCTCGAAGTATGTACCACTGGTCCCAGACCAGTATCATTGATCCCAGATCAATGGAGGTCATCCTAGCATAGGGAGTACAGTAGATACAACGATGCGTCCATCGGTACTACTATGGTCCCTAACTTCATTTCCCTGCTCATTGATCAGATGAGAGGTACTTCCCATGAGTCCCAGACTGCATGGGTAGGATGCCTCGACAGGAGAACTAATCAATCCTGTCCTCACAAGAGAACACATCAATCCTGCTACAATCGCTGTGGAGAACACATCAATCCAGGCTGCCATGGAGAACACATCAATCCAGGCCTCACAGGAGAACTAATCATCCTGCTACACAGGAGAGCGAATCATCCTGTTCCACAAGAGAGCGAATCATCTTGTCCCACAAGAGAGCAAATCATCTTGTTCCAATGTGCACCACCAGGGGAGGGTGAGTCACCTTGTGGTCATATGTTGCTCCAGTAGGAACCGCAAGCCCTCAGAGCTCCGAGAGTTCAATGTATGCAACATGCAGGACCCTTGTACAAGGGTTTCTTGCCGACTCCAAGTCGTTTGGGAAAATCACAGATTAGATCTTTCCTCGGGGCTTTGACAAGGTGTATCAACCTGTACATCATCTTAATGTGATGGAGCTTCCTTGCTCATCGACTTACCATATCCCAGATGATGTCTATCTGCTGGAGCAATTGACGAATACGGGATTCCTCAATAATCGAATCCCACCTCTGGTTGTTACAGAGAATCACAGTGGTATCCAATGTAAATCCAAACAGCTCACTGAAGAGCTTTCGCAACCAGACTGCCTCACACGAGGTTATGCTAGCAACAATATATCCTGCTTCGGCGGTGCTCAAAGCCATCGACTTCTGCTTCTTGCTCATCCAAGATATCGAAGCAGATCCCAAGGTGAAACAGTACCCGGAAGTGCTCTTACGGTCCACCACACTGCCTGCCCAATCAACATCAGTATATCCAAGTAGTCTCACATCTCCGGCAGTTGATCTTAATCCATGAGAGATTGTGTCCTGAAGACATCTCAGAAGATTCCTGGCATCAATCCAGTGAGGCTCAACCAAATATGAGCTCACAATGCTAACTGCAAAACATATGTTCGGACGGAGGTTCACCAAGAACATCAATGCGAATGAGTTTTGAAACTCAGAGGCATTTCCCAAGTCTGGTCCGACATCACTACCATATAACTTCTAAAAGTTAAGATCCTCGAGGTAGTCACAGGCTTGCAGTCCATCATACCGAATCTTTCCAATATATTTACCACATATTTTCCTTGAGATAGGAAAATTTCCCTTGGCTTCTGCCACACTTCAAGTCCTTGGTCCTTCATTTCAAATTCAGAAGCCATCTCCCTCTTACATTTGTGAATGAGCGGGTTTGCACCTGTTAGAAAGAGGTCATCCACATACAACACCAGTATGAGAGGCTTGTCATCTTCAACCTTAAAGTAAAGGTTAGGATCAGCTTCACTCCTAGTGAATCCCAGCTTCATCAAGTAGCTATCGATCCTCTCATACCATGCTCGGGGTGCTTGCTTCAGCCCATAGAGAGCCTTCTTCAACCTGCATACATGAGATTTTCAATCATAAATCTCAAATCCTTTAGGTTGCTCCACATAGACCTCTTCTTTGATAGAACCATGCAAGAACGCGGTCTTAACATCCATCTGATGTAGGTTCCATCCTTGTGAAGCCACAAGGGCTATGATCAAGCGGATGGTCGTATATCTGGCAACAGGTGCAAATATCATAGTCTATACCTCCCTTCTGGGATAAACCACGAGCAACAAAATGAACCTTATACTTTTCCATACTTCCATTTGCGGAATGCTTTATCTTGTAAAGCCATTTTGAAGTAACAATTGTCCTGTCCAGGGTCTGGGAACTACTTCCCAGACATCATTCTCCATAATAGACTCATATTCTATGGTCATAGCATCCTTCCATAGTTAATGCTTGATGACATCTGAGAATGATGAAGGTTCATTTTGTATGATCGTGCTCATGATGGTCAGGTATCCCTGATACCTGTTAAGTTTCTTACTTTGATGGAAGGTTCCTCAGGGTGCAGCATGTCCTTCAGCATCATCAAGTATCCCCCTAAGCCATGAAGGCCTCTTCCGAGAAGAGGAACGCTCATGTGGATGAGGATCAATCGGATCCATGGGTTCTTCTACATCAGGTATTGATTCATCATCCTTTTCTTTCGGTTCCCTGGTGTCGGCTTCTTGAGAGCTACTCAAAGTCAGCGGATTGTCCGCCTTACTGAGAGCCATATCTTTGTCAAAGGTGACATCATGACTAATCACGACTTCCCTTTGACCGGTGGTGAACATTTCTTCAGGAGTTTAGGAACCCAATGCTTGATGAGGGCATCGATTTTGTACATATACGGCGGTGATTGTAGTTTCAGCCCATAGAAACTTTGGAAGTCTTTGATCATGTAGCATGGCCCGGACAGCTTCCATCATCGTGTGGTTCTTCCTTCCCACCACACCATTCTGCTCAGAAGTATGTGGTGTAGTAGTCTCCCTCTTAATGCCAACCTCAGGTATGCCTGAGTAAACCAATTGTAATATATCTGAGGTCTTGCTTTGGCTTGAGGGGAATGGTCCCCTTTTGAGCTTTCCTTTGGCACATCCCAGACATACACCTTCTTTCTCTACTTGGAATTCGGGCATCCCTGTTACCATCTGTCTTACATCAGGTAGAGCTTTGTAATGAAGGTGGGCAAACCTCCGATGCCAAAGTTCGGACTAAAGAGTTGTGTCACAAGACATGACACCTAGCGGACTTCCATCGACCTGATATAATGAATCAACACTAAACCCAAGAGTAAAGGCATCTTTAACATTATTTTTCCATATACATACCTTGCCATTGCTGAAGGTTACCTTGTAGCCTCTGTCTTCCATTGCCAAGATGGATACTAGGTTCCTTTTGAGGTCAGGTGCATTTACTACATCCTAGAATTTCTAGCCTTCTTGAATGCTTGTCCTCTTCCTTGATTCCCAGCTCTCCTCTTACCTTTGTTGTTGAATTTGTCATTCCTTTGATTGCCATCAAAGGGATTTCAAGTTGCACCACTGCATACTGTACCATGCTTCTCTAATCATGATTATCATCATGCTGCCCATGTCCATGTTTTTATCCATCATAATGCTGCTCAAACTAGAGTGCATCATCATCATGCTATCCTATATGTCCATGATCCCATGTTGCCCTTCATGTCCATGATCTCATTCATCATGATGCTCATGATCTCATACATAGTGACTTGCTTTATCGCAAATGTAACATCGTCATTTTCTTCTAGCCTTAGGTCCAGCCTTTCCTTTTGATTTAGTCCCAGAATTATTTCTTTTCTTTGCATGAGAATAAAAGGCAGCAGGACCTTTAGGCATGGGCATTTCTTGCACTTCTTCCCTTGTTTCTTCTTGAATGCATCTAGCCATTAATTCCTCGAAACCAGGAATTACATTATAGTTCAAAAGAGTAGTCCTGAACACATACCATTCAAATGGCAATCCTCCAAGAGTTGTGAGTGCCATTTCTCTGTCAGTAATAGTTTCCCCAATAGATAGGAGATCGTTCTTGATCTCGGTGATTCTTAAGAAGTATGCTTGCATACTTTCATCTTTACCCTTCTTGATTTCCCTCAGCTTATTTCTAAGAAACAAAACTTGATTTGCATCATTAACTTTAAATAAACTCACCAGTCTATCGTAGATTTCCTTGGAGGTGTCCAGTTCATAGATGTAGGCCACCAAGTGCTTGTCGATAGAGTCCCGGATGATCTTCTATTGTTTTGACTTCTCCATTTTTTCATTTGTTCCAGGCAGCAGCGGATGCATTTGATGGAGGCTCAACAATATTGCCTCTCACATGATCCAACACTCCTTGATTCTCAAGGGTTAGATCGATAGACATCTTCCATCCGTGATAGTCAGCTTTCTCACGGAGCTTATCTTCAACAGGAAAGAGTGTTGAGGACCCCATAGTTCTTTTAGAATAGCCTTGCCAATCTTCTCTTCAATGATTGCTCTTGCTCTTGCTTGGGCTTTGTCTTCACCTCAGCTCCAATACCATGTTGAGTTATGGTATGTTCTATGCTTATAACAGTTTACTTCTTTTCCTTATTATATTCCAAAGATTAGCAATCACACGTACATAAAGTAAAGTGCAGATAGAACATTAAACGATCGACAGAAAACAAGCCAAGACAAGAGACACAAATGTGGCGGCTAGCCAGGGACAAACCCCACAATGTGTGGGGAAACCCTTTGATCAAATCTTCTTTTATCTTCAATAATTCAGCAGAGAGATATAGTACAATGAATCTGATTCATATCAGCAGTAGCAAACAGCATCAGCATTAGCGGCTTCATTATCAAACTAGGGCAGACGATATCATAAGATGCTGGACCATCTTTGTAATAGTGGTAGTTATAAGAAGCTTTCAAAGAATCCCCTCAAGAAGGTTTCCAGGGCGGTCGCTCTTGCGATCAAGTCGTGCAATTCCACGATTCCTCTAGCCCAGAAACTTATTGAGGGAAACCCCATCACTCCTAGAATTTATGGTCTTCCCAAAATTCATAAGGATGGGGTCCCCCTGAGACCCATTGTCAACACCATCGGTGGTCCGACTTACCTCTTGGCCAAATTCCTCGCCGCTAAGTTAAGACCCTTGGTTGGGCAAACTGAGTCCTTTGTCAAAGACTCAGCTTCTTTTATCGAGGATCTTAAGAGGGTTAATCTTGAGCCCGAGGACATTTTGGTTAGTTTTGACGTGGTCTCTCTTTATACTTGCATTCCTATCAATGAGGCCATGGCGGTTATTAATAAGCTGACCGACCCTGATACGGCTAAGTTGGTTGAGCTTTGCCTGACCTCTACCTTTTTCAGCTTCGAAGGAGAATTCTATGAGCAGACTTGTGGGGTTGCCATGGGCTCCCCCTTGTCCCCTGTGGTCGCTAATCTCTTCATGGAGGATTTTGAGTCTAAGGCTCTGGCCTCCTCTCGTCTCCTACCAAAGCTTTGGAAAAGATTCGTCGATGATACTGGTATTGTCTGGTCTCACGGTCCTGATGAGCTGGATCGTTTCTTTTGTCACCTCAATAACCAATCCGCCTCCATTAAATTCACGATGGAGAAGGAAGAGAATGGTTGTCTTCCGTTCTTGGATGTCCTCATCTCGAAGAAGGCGGATGGTTCCTTTTCTCATCAGGTGTTTAGAAAGAAGACGCATACTGAGCAATACTTGCATGCCTCGTCACATCATTTCCCCGCTCAGAAGTTAGGAGTTCTTAGCACTCTTGCCACCCGTGCTGTGAGAATTTCAGATAAGGAGAGCCTGGAAACTGAGAAGGCTCACCTCCTTGATGTCTTTGAGAAGAATGGTTACAAGAGGCACCTCGGTCAAAAAGCCTTCCTCAAGGCCAGGAAGGAGCCTTCAACCCGAAAGGTTCCTAAGGATCATGTTCTAGGTGTGAACCTTCCGTATATCCAAGGGACCACAGATAGGATTGCGAGGATTCTAAGGAGGTATGATGTATCCGCAACTTTTAGACCTCTCAATACTATCCGTGGCTCCCTCAGGTCTGTAAAAGACCCGGTTGACCCTAAGAGCATGAAGGGTGTCTATATCATTCCTTGTTCCTGTGGAACCCCCTATATTGGTGAAACTGGTCGTTCTATCAATCAGCGGATCAGCGAGCATTCTGCTGACTTAAGACATGGTAGGACCAAGTCCTCGGCCCTGGCTGAGCATGCAGGGAAGACTATGCATCATGTATGCATAGAGGAGGCTCAAGTCATTGCCAAGATTCCGCAGTTTCACCATCGCAAATTTAGAGAGGCCCTGGAGATTGAGAAAAGGCCGAGCAATCTCAATAGGGATGATGGCTGGAAGATTAGCCGTTGCTGGGTCCCAGCCCTGTCTTCCTAGCCTCCTCATTCTCCTTTGTATTTTGTCTCTAGGTTTCTGTCCTCCTTGTTTCTCTTTTGGCATGTTTATCCTATTATTTTGGTGTATTTTAGTCTTTCAGGCTTCCTGGTGAATTAACCTTAACCCATTTTTCATTCTTTTGGGCGGTCTTTTGATTAAATTCTGATTTTCCTTATTTCATTAGTATTCTATTATTTTCCTAGAATTGAGTTGGCCTTTAGCTTATGTCGAGTAATTAATTTTATTGAAATATTTATCATCATACTTAAATAGGGATCTTTAAAGTGGGTTTATGGGTATATTATGTTAGATTAATAGTATTATCATCATAATATTAATATTTAATATCAATAAGATATATTAATAGTATTAATATTTAATATCATAATATTAAATTAAATATGGATTATTAAGGTATGTTTATGGGTATATTATGATAGTATTATCATCATAGTATTAATATTTAATATCATTATGATAGATTAATAGTATTAATATTTAATATCATAATATTAAAGATTTATCATCAAAATTAAATATGGATTATTCAGGTAGGTTTATGGGTAAGGTATTTTATTAATAGTATTAGTGTGAGTATATTTAAACTTAAAATATTAAGTATTTAACCATGGGTCTTATAGATATTTACGATATATTGGTTTGGTCTTTAATAACCCTAATTTATGATTTTTACCATAAGGAGCAAAATTCTAGGTAGAATTAAGAGTTAACAATTTATTTGGAATTATATATCATTTAATAAGCATATGTAACTTATTAAAATTAATTTTGGAATAAACCTTTATATGTAAATAATAGATAGAAATAATATATTCTAAAAAGTTATTACCATTCTTACCATACCTATTAGGGTTTATTACTTTGTAGAAATAAATAAATGCGATATAACCGTTAGATTATTAGATAGGATACTACTTAGAACTCTCTTATTAATTAATTAATATTAGACTGATTTATTATTTATATTTTTAATTAACGCCTTTATAAAAAGTTACAAAAAATAGGTAAATATTAATTTAACTAATTTGACTAGGGTCATTGGTCAAAATTAGCCGTTGGTATTTTTAACCCTGGAGTCTCTGCACCTCTATTTAAGCAAGCTAGGCCAGATTGGTTCTTCAACTTGTCCTGACGATGAACCACACTGGTTGGTTCGAAACGCGTCGACAAAAGATTGGTTATGTGATTTTGCCGAAGATTATCTAAACAATCTTGCAAACCGTTCGTCGGATTGACTTCATTCCACCACTAAAAGTTGCAGCTTTCAGAGGAGGTTCAGATGAACCTACAGCGCAGTTTCAAAGAGGAGATCTTCTAGGCCACGCAGGTCAATCTTTACTTCTGCAATTGCAGCTTCAGTTTCAGCAGTTTCCGGCTTCAAACTAGGGCAGTCGATATCTTGCAAACCATTCATCAGATTGACTTCATTCCACCACCAAAAGTTGCGGCTTTCGGAGGAGGTTCAGATGAACCTACAGCGCAGTTCCAAAGAGGAGATCTTCTAGGCCACGCAAGTCAATCTTTACTTCTGCAGTTGCAGCTTCAAATTCAACAGCGTCCGGCTTCACATGTGTGAGAGAGAGACCCATTTCAGCGCAGTAGAGAAGAGACTCATTTCTGCGTAGTAGAGAGAGAGAGAGATGTGATGAGATGAGTGAGTCCAAATGAGGAAAAGTCCTCTTATATTTATACACAACGTTGGTGGGTGAATAGATGCGACTATTGGGCTTCTGAGCCTACATGAGTTGTAGGTCGGCTTGATAATAATTCCATAATCAAAATAAATTCATATCTCCATGAATACTTATCGGAATCAGATGATCTTTATATCAATCCTACACCTCTCGACGAGAGGAATCTAATAAAAATATTATCAGCCATGAATAAGATGACCCACATGAAGTTTTGCCCTGGTTGCCAATTTTAACATTTATGTAGATGATCTCTTTCTGACAGGTGCAGACCCTCTCATATATTAATGCAAGAGGGAGTTGGCTTTTGAGTTCAAGATGAAGGACCCAAGTCTGATGCAATACTTCCTAGGCCTAAGGGTCTGGCAAAAGCCAAGTGAGATTTTCCTTTCTCAAGGAAAATACATTATGAAGCTACTCGAAAGATGTGGGATGGTGGATTGCAAATGTGTCTACTCCAATGGAACTCAACTTCAAGAAGTTATGTGGTAGTGCTGCTGGGCCCGAATTGGCAAACCCTTTTGAATATAGACAACTTGTGGGGGCCCTGATGTTCTTGGTAAACTCCCGTCCGGACATATGCTTCACTGTGAATACGTTGAATCAATTTATGGTCGAGCCTCATCACATACATTAGATTGCTACTAAAAATCTCTTGAGATATCTATGTGGCACAATCAACTATGGAATGAGATACACTGTCGGGGATTTGAGGCTACATGGATATTCTGATGCTAACTGGGCTAGTAGTCTAGTGGATCATAAAAGCACGTCTGGATGTTGCTTCTCATTGGAGTCTGCTTCAACTTCTTGGATGAGCAAGAAGCAAAAAGCAGTTGCTCTAAGCACTGTCGAGGTCGAATACATTGCAGCTAGTATGGCCTGTTGTGAGATTGTTTGGTTGAGGAAGCTCTTTAATGAGCTATTTAAGCACGTGTTGGATACCACCGTGATCTTCTGCAACAACCAGAGTGGGATTCGCCTTTCAGAGAATCCCGTGTTCCACGACCGCTCCAAGCACATTGATATCAGGTACCACTTTATCCAAGATATGGTACAACGGGGAGCAATAAGGCTCCAACACATCAGGATTGATGAGCAAATAGGTCGCAGACATCCTCACGAAGCCCTTAGGGAAGGTCAAATTCTTAGCCTTCCAAGAGACACTTGGAGTTGTGGAAGGGCCCTCCCATGAGGGTCCCGCTTGAGTTGGACATTAAACTCTAGGAGCTCTTGGGGGCTTGGCGTACTTCTTGAAGCGATGAGCGACCATAGGGTGAGCGATTCACCTTCCCCTATTGGTGCATTGTGTATATGGTGAGTGGTTTACCTTCCCCTGTGATACCCCATGATGGTTGACATGTGTGTAGGGTGAGTGGTTCACCTTCCCCTACGATTGATATATGCATAGGATGAGTGTTTCACCTTCTCCTATGGTATATGAGCAGGATGAGTGGTTCACCTTCTCCTGCTAATGGTCCAGCATACATCCTACCCATATAGTCCGAGACTCATGGGAAGTACCTCTCATCTGGCCAATGAGTTGAGAAAAGTGGATAAGAACCATAGCACTACAAATGGACGCATCGTGTACTATCGTACTCCCTATGTCTAGGATGCATGGTGTTCAACAACTTGATATGGGATCAAGTCTGATTGAGGTTCTACTTTTGGGCTGACTTTTGTCAGTGGAGAGTGGTAAGGTCTTGTGACTCACTCTCGATCAATTCTTTTTCATTATCTATATCAATATTCAGCGGAGCTAAGATGAGATACAAAGATGGTACATGATGACAGAATGGCATGATGATTAATGATGATAGATGGATTGGCAGGTGGAATTCTCCCTAGTTGAGAGGGAGTGTTAACATTCGCAACTAGGGCCAAATTCCACTTTAGACCAATGTTGCACTAATTGTTATCGGGATTACATCGGCACGGGAAAAAAATCGGAAAAAACCGTAAAAATCGAGAAAAAAATTGGTAAAAATCAGGAAAAAATCGTAACATACAAAAATATTCATTTTTTTTCAATTTTTTTAATATCTAAAGCATCTACAACATAAAATAAATACATTGACACATAAATATGATAAAAGAACTAATATATAATATGTTTAATATCATTTCTAGTGCTACATCACACATAACAGTGAATCATGTCCTGAACAGTAAGTCTTGACTCATGATATCAACAAAAAATATAATAATGTATCTCATGAGTCATAATGTCATATACAATGAAATGAACCAAATAACTAAAGTCTAATACTATTGATTTCCTCTGCCCCTCTTGCGAGGAAATGCAATAGCTTTCCCTTTCCCTCTAAATGTAGATGCCGGTGGAGTTGGCAGTGGACTCTACTGTGCTCTAGAAGCTGAAGAACTAGGAGTAGGAGCTATAGGAGGTAGACCACGTCCTCTACTGGTGGCAAAGGTAGCCCGGGTAGGTGGTGTCACCTCCTCCTCCTGTTGCTCTGCCTCCTCCTCCTCCTCCTCCTCCCCCTCCACTACCTCTTGCACTAACCAATCATCAGCAGACTCCATGAGAGGCCTCTCGGCCTCAACCCTCCATGCAGCAGTGGTGTCAATCCCATCCAATGAGATGGCCTCCATATCAGGTGTCCTCTCAAGTTGCCTCAGCCGCAATCGAAGATTGTAGTAGACGTAGACCATGTCATTAAGTTGTTGGGAGTCCAACCTGTACAAAGATCATGAAATAATAATTATAAAAAAAAATATTGTTTAATGAATTCAAAAAATTATTTGGAAATTTGAAATATTTTAAGTGTTAACCTGTTGCGCTTCTTGTTGTGTATTTTTTCAAATACACTCCAGTTGCGCTCACATCCTGAGGAGCTACATGTTTGGCTGAGGATTCGAATGGCAAGCTTTTGCAGAAGGGGTACCCTGGCACCATACATTCTCCACCATGCATCTACAACAAAATTACAAATAAAATTTTAAATAAACATAAGAAAAAAATGAAATTTGAAAGTTGAATTAAAGTATGAAGTTATGAACTTGAAGAGACAATGAAATTTGAAACAAACTAAAAAATACCTGGCATTTTAGTCGTCTTATCAGTCACAGCCATGTCAAAGCCAAATGTGCCACCTGCAATCCTGTATGTCTCAATTTCTTTAGAGATTTCAGTACATTCTACTGGAGACCGCACCATTCTCTGAACATAGGTTAAGAATCCATCCATGATCTCAACATCAAATACGAACCCACATGCGTAAGAAAATGCGAGGTTCAAGTAGATCCCTGCGGCATGAATGGGACGATGGAGTGTGTTGTTCCATCGTTCATCAATCACTCCCCATAGGAGGAGTTGTCTCTGAAACCCCTCATCTCCCTTATCATCATAGTAGGCCCGAATGGATTCTTTCGCCCTATCCATGGCCTCATACAAATAGCCCATTGCGGGCTTCTCACCATCAACTAATCGAAAAACCTTTACCAAAGGTTCAGTAACGGTGCACACCTCCTGCACTCTTGCCCAGAAGTCTTCCTGGTATGAAACTAGTCTGCATATGGCCTCTCCCTCTGGTTTGCGCTCATTGTCAAAGCACGCCACTCCTCTGAAAGAAACATTTTCTTCACATCCCACATAAAATTCAAGAGGGATTGAAGAGATATGAAACTGGTGGCAAACCATGTAATGGCGGGGCGCACCAACTCTTTGTTGTTGGTGAATTTTCTCATCAAACTAAGCACAAATGTATGATTATATATAAATTTTGTAAATCTTTTTGATGAGTCAACAATATCTTTGACAAAGGAAATTTTTCCTATGTCCTCCAACATCAAATCAATACAATGTGTAGCACAAGGTGTCCAGAATAAAGTAGGATGCCTCTCCATAAGCATCCTGCCAGCAGCAACATAAGTTGCAGCATTGTTCGTTATGACTTGGACAACATGTTCTGCACCCACCTCCAAAATAAACACATCTAGCAAATCACATAAAGTTTTTGCATCTTTGATATGTGCAGATGCATCAACAGATTTCATAAACATAGACCCCTTGGGACAACTAACCAAGAAGTTTATAAGGGTTCTCCCCTTTTGGTCAATCCAACCATCTGACATCACAGTGCATCCTGTTTGTGTCCATGATTCCTTAAACCCCTCCAATCTTTTGGTGCAGTCAACCTTTTCATTTTGAAGAATCCGGCCTCTAAAGTCATGATAAGAAGGGATTTTGTACCCTGAGCCAACAGTTGCAATAGCATCAACAACAGGCTGGAAAAATGGATTATTCCTTACAACGCTGAAAGGAATATCACTCCAGAAGAGAAATTTGGCCAACAACTTGTCAACTTGTTCTTTCTCAATTTTTTTAATCATTGAAGTGATAGATGGCTGTGAACCAGGCGAGGTTCTAGGAACAAAAAATGATGAGGCAGCTACCGAGTTGGTTGATGCTGAAGTAGAACTAGTGCCACTTCTTTGTTCACCTGACTTTGTTAGTTGCTTCTTCATTTCTGCTTTGGCCTCTCTAGTGTGCTCTATATTTTTCAATGATCTCATGGCTCTTCGGATGATTTCCGGATTTGTATTTGAGCAAGGCCCTACATCAAATCCAGGGATTTGTGCAAGGTGATACTTCAATCTATACACCCCACCTGACATATGCTGCCCACACAACTTGCAAGACAAGTTCATTCTATTAATCCCTCCATCAGGGTCACCAAATTCCCACAGAGGGTCCAATTTCCTTGGCATGTTTGACTTTGAACTTGAAGTTGAATGGTGATTCGGTGAACCTATGGCAAAATAACTATAAGGATTGCAATGTACAAGTTACAAACTTACAATTTACATTGTACAAAAACTAAAAAAAAATTACATACATGAGTAACATAAGTTATAACAAAAGTAAAAGTTAAAACACATGGAATTTTTGACAATTTAATAAATTTAACAAACAAAATGAAAAATCAAATGACAAAAACCCCATCGAGATTAAAATCAATTCAAAAATATTTGATAACCCGTTGAATTCTTTTGATAGACAATGGGTTATCTAGATTCCAAACCCAACCAAAAACATAGAAAAAAACCAAAACAAAGCTACAAAACACAAAATGTTGGTGCCCATACCGGTTTGATGGAGAAAATTCGTCTCTTCCTTAGCTCTCACTCTGTTTTTCTCCTCCAATCAGTGGATTTAGCGCCGTTTTTCTCCTCCAAGTCTCCAAAACCCCGTCGCTGCCGGTGTGCCTCTCTCTGCTATGCAAATGAATTATAAAAATCGTGTTTTTTGGTTAAATAACGCGGTGCCGGATAGACCCACGATTTTTTGAGGAAAATTTGCGATTTAATCGATCAATTATATAGCCGATTTGAAAAAAACGCAATTTTCCGATTTAATCGTGATTAGTGCAACACTACTTTAGACAGCTCATTTGATAAAGATGATGATTGCATTGAATTCCTCTTTTCGAGAGGACCAAAATTGATCTAAAGATCATCAAATTTGGACAAGCAAAAATGTGTTTTTGAATTTATGCCCACTCGTGTAAATTGTCAAGGTCGGCCACATCATCATGTAGGCTCATGAAGCCCAAGACACATGTCACTTCACCCTCAACGACTTGTATAAAAACAAGTGACCTGTCACCTCATTTGGCATCATATTCTTCTCTCTCCTTCTCTCATTGTTTCGTACAGCTATTGGGCATATTCTTTCTCTCACACGTGTGGCAAGGAGGACGAATTTCAAACAGAAGTACAGTGCCAAAAAATTCAAAATTTGACTGAAGTTTGACTAGTGTTGACCAAGGATTGTTTGACAAGTTTGACTGTGATTTTGGAGGGTTTGACTCTGTTTGACTAGGGCACATTGATTAGCACAAAAACCGAGATTTTTTGGGACAATTTGACCTACGTTGACCACATGCATGTTTGACTATAGGGTTGACTTTAGGTTGACCATGTTTGACCGCAGATTTTATGATTGTTTTGGGCTGACTTTGACCATTGCTAGAAGTCGAGTTTGACTGCCTTTGACCAAGCTTCAAAGGGGAAGTTTTGTAATTGCGTTGACCATCTTTGACTTTTTTTTATTAGGGTTGAATTTGACTGCAGTTGACTACAGATTTGACAAGGTTGTTTTCACTTTGATTTGGCAAGTCAACTTTGACTTTTTGTATTCTCTCTCTTTGTTGAACATTTGATATAATAATAAGAAGAATTGATCAAAGGGTTTTACCCACACTGGGGTTTTCTCCCTAGCATCCGCCAAATCTGGTGTTCTCTTGTCTTGGCTTGTGTTTTGCATTTTGTTATTTCATGTTCTATCTACAATTGTTGTCGATGTGATTAATGGTTAATGTGATTGCTATTGGAAACTAAATTGGAAATTGTCATTGGGCTGCTAAAGGACATTGAAGTAGTAATTGTGCTAAACATAGAACATACCATTGTTAACTAAAATTAACAATAAGCCTGGTTGAAAGACTCTAGGACCACCTTTCCCATCTAGCTTATGAAGTCTAGAACCTCTTTAGTGGTTAACACGGTGACCTTGCAGTCGTAAGAGCCACAGTCTCTGCAATGCCGGAGACATCAGGTGGTTAGATTTCTAGGGGAGGTATCGTTAATATAGCCATTGTTATCTTTCCTATGCTTTTCTCCACAACTTATTCGAGAGACTAGTTTCAAAACAGCTAAGGGAAAGGATTCATCTAGTTAGACATCAAATCTAAAATAAATCAAGATCTTGCATTTCACTTAGTTTTTAGGTGTTGCATTTCATATAGAATAGTGAAGCATCATAAAGCAACAATTGTTCATTCGGTGGTTTGGTAGATAATTTACTTTAAGCAAGTAATTTGACTCCATTAAAAGCACTGGTCTCTCAAAGTAATCTAATCAAATCATTAAACTTGCTAAATTGACCAAGTTGCTAGGCCATTCAGTTGTGTCTCTCGGACTTGTCGGTTGCCGACGAGTCCCTCCATCTTCATAGGGACTACCCCCCATAGCTTGTTGTAGGGAGATACGCTAGAACAGAGAGGCTAGGGATCAGAGTGACAACCCCCACCCTGATAGTTGTTGCATATTGTCTGTACAGTTTGAGCGACAACAAATCACAAAAGCAACTTTCCTCAATTATAAACTTACTAACTTTAGCCATTCTAAATGCATTAAAAGGAGGAAAGAAGGCAGTCATTGTATCATTATTGAGCACGGGTTTGTGTGAGCTTGTGAGAGCTTGTGAGGGAAAGGTGCCAAGAGAGCTTGTGCGAATTGTTGGAGAGGAAAGCAATTCCTTAAGGAAGTGCGCATAGAAATAGGAGGATTTCCTATTTAATAGGGGCTACAAGTGTGCTATAAAATAGGGCCTCTAATGCACATGAAAATAGGAGACAAGATTAGGGATCAAGGCAAGGGTGTTTCAACTTAGTGTGAGCAGAGAGAACAAGGTTTTTCTCTAGTGAAACAAAGATTGTTTTGTAAGAGATATATTGCTTATTCTCCTTCAATAATATTCTCAATCAAGTAGAGAGTTTTCCCAGTTGGATTCCCTAGTAAAATTGTGTGATTGTGTATTTATTTTTGTTCCTATTCCACTGCAATTTGGTAGAGAAATTATGTGTCTATATGAAAAAAATTAGATTTCAGATTGTTCATATTAGCAGTTGCAGAATTTCAGGGATTTTCTACATGTACAACTCCAAGCATCCACGAAAATGGGATGAGAGTCTTCCCTATGTTCAACACAGCTACAACAGAGCTTTTCATAGCTCAACTGGCCACAGTGCCTTTCAGGTGGGCCTGGGATTTCAATCAGTGTGCCCCATTGATGTTGCACTGCCCCTTGCAGAATCTGCACATGTTCAATATGAACTCAACAACGCTACCAAGTTTATTGAAAGAATTCGGCACATCCGCCAGCAGGTCCATGATATATCGCACAAAGTCAATGCTAAGTACAAACAACGTCATGATCAACACCAAATGCCACACAAGTTTCAGGTGGGAGATAAGGTTTGGTTGCATTTGCAGAAAGAACGCCTTGCAGGGGCCCGTCAGAAGCTTCGGCCACTCCATTATGGACCTTATACCATCACCAAGACTGTTGAGTGATAATGCTTTTGAGCTAAGTATTTCCCCATTCATTGACCTGCACCTAGTGTTCAATGTGGACCGCCTTCGGCCCTACATTCCACCATTGTTGAACACATCAGAAATTGCAAAGCACCATTGTTGAACACATCAGAAATTGCAGAGCAACTGACATCAACAGAGCTCAACCCAGATTGCATTGAACAGGCCATGACTAATCAGATCATGGACACACAGATAAAGAATACCCACCAACAAAGGATCCAATTGTATCGGGTTGTCAAAGCAGGCCAGCTCCTGCACCAAGGCAAGCGGCTCACCAAGGACAAAGTTCAATAGAAGTTTTCTCATCTCATCGGGACACTCAATGCAATGGAGACCATTGCTTCCTAAGGGGGGAGGACTAATCCAAGTGGATATTGGTGGTCATCCACCTGTTCCACTGGCTCACAGCACCATTTTCCTATTTTGTGGGTTTTCTATTTTTGGCAATTTTCATGTCCTAAACTTCTGGAGCCGTTTTGAGGCTCTCAACAGTGTGTTTTGGGGAAATGGGCAAATGTGAGTCTTCGACAGATGTTTGAAGTCGAAAGTTGTATTCTTCCAATAGACCTTTCTAACGAGCTACCATGCGCGCCAAACGGAGATCGTATGCCAAAGTTATGACCCCAGGAAGTTGACATTCCAACTTACCCCATTGGGGCCCATAAGCCTTTGGCGCTTTATCTCCTCGGGTTAGGGTTTCAGATGTTTAGGATTTCTCATTGTTTCTTCATAATAAAAAAGCCTTTGAGCCTCATTGTAACACAGTTCAGGAAGGCGCGTAACTATCACATCTCTTCGCAGAGATAAACTACCACCATTTGAGCTAGTTTGTTTTCTTTCACATGTAAACAGTGCCAGTGATTTCTATTAGTGATTGAAATTCAGTTTCACTATAACTTTGTGTTATGGTTTTAAATATGTATTGCATTTTGTTCCCTTCATAAATTCAGATCACACACTCCAATCAAGGACTAGTGCTATCAACTAGATATAGCATTAGAAAAAAGGATTTGTAGACATGACTCAAAGTCGATAATCTAATGATGGTCATCATAAGTATTGCAACATCATCAAACATTCTCCTTGCACGAGATCAAATTAGCAATTAAATTTTTTGAACATGTGAAATTTATTGACATTGAGAGGAGATTTAATAAAGAAGCAAATAAACTGGCTAATCAATGGACTATAATTAGTCCTGGGTTTATTACGAATCATTTCAACAATGGTATCCATGCAGAGTAACTCCCATGAAATGTAATGTAAGCATTGTGACCGATCATCAATTTGCTAATATAGTGCATAGAAGGTCATCTGTAATTTAGTGAAAATATCAGATATAAGTCAATATAACACTCCACTGCCTGCACCTAGTTAGTTAGTCAGATATGTGTTAGAAGAATCAAACGGGAGGCGTGTATACCAAACCTTATGGGCATGAGCTTTTGGTCTTCCCAGTAGAAGATTTTATTGTCTTTAAAATAGAAAACAATGTGTATAATTCTATTGCGTTCGATATATATTCTATTCCTTTCGATGTGTGTGTGAAATGTGCAGAATGACGATATCGCATGGTTTATAGCATAGTGTATATAAATAACATTACACGTTTTTCCATTCAAAACACAGACGGTTTCAGTCAGGTTTTTGTTAAGCAAAGATATTAAAACAATACAAATCTCAATTGCGTAGGCATTCGCAGTTTATTTAATAATGGGCTAGGTTTTGGGGAATTAACTGTGTCAAATTGTTCAGAATAATCTAACAATTTGAAACCTTGTAATCTGCTTGAGAATATTTAACCTAAATTATTTGGAAATAGAGGGTCTATGACGAAAAAGTGAAAAATATGTTTAGTCGATTTCTCAGTTTTTCTGCAGTTTGATCATGCTCTAAATTCAATGAATTTAAAAGCCCTAGCAAAAAGACGTAGGGAACTGCTATGTGTATGTGGAGAGGTGGCCGTTTCGAACAGGGGTTGGGAAATTAAGATTTTAACAGAAAACAATTACCATTATCTCTCTGATAGCAGTGGGGGAAACGCCATCCCCATCCTTAGATTGCTTGAACTTTTTAATTGCAATTCGGAGACCTCTGTTGTTGGGCAATTTGCTCCGCGCGAGAAATACAAGGCCGTAGGTGCCCTCCCCGATTTTGCCCACCAAATCATAATGCTGAAGCCATGCCGGCCTGTTGCTATTATTGTTGTTGCTGCTATTGTTGATGCCCCTGCCCATCTCGCCCATGACTGAATGCTTTCAATTCAGCTGGCGTTTATAATTCCATGTATATATTCGCCTCAAACTCATTCTTCACGCAGCGCTGACACTAACGTGACACGATCGTTCGTTAAGCAAAGAACCTGCAAATGACTTTCACGTCCTATTAAATTGAACAAATAAACTGAGGACCCGATGGAGGAAGCCACGAGATTTTAAAGTTGTAAAACCAGTTCGAAGAGTCAAATCACAATTGGCATTTTATTTGTTTTTCATTATTTAATGTCTTACATTTTTTATAAAATAAAAAAGGTCGGTCTAGCGACCCTATAAACTAATCATTATGCGGAAAGTGGGATTTTTTTATAAATTTTTTCTTCATCAAAATTTTAGTTTTATAGGAAAGAAAGAAAGAAATTATTTAAACGTCCACGAGGCTAAAGATAGCCTATGGGAGAGATTGCTTCTTCATCTGCTTGATGTATTCGACCCTTTTTTTGTGAAGCTTCACAATAAATGCTCCCAGCGTCTCGACAAACCCCTCGCTAAATAGATTATCCCAAGAGCTAGCCACCAGCATATCTGCATAACTTTTCCTGTTGCCTTTGAAAGCCTCACATTCTAAAACAAAATGTTTTTTTGTTTCCACTTTTCGGGAAAAACAAAAAATGCATACCCTTTCCTCCCACACTTCCTTTGGCCTTTTCCAGTACCCTGTTTCACAACAGAGTTGATGAGAATTAGTTCTTAGCTGAGCAATAAGAATTTTGGCTCTCCAAGAGATATTGGCCTCTCTATATGCTTTTGGTTGATGATTATGAGTGGGATTAAACACTTCAATATAGTAATTTTTCTTTCTTTCTAGCTCCTTATCCCAAGTACGTTTGTGGAACTTTTCCATAACAAAAGCTTTTATCTCTTTGTTGTTTATGGGACACGCGTTCAAGCAAATACCCCATTTACTAAACCATTTGTTATTTTGCTGCATCCAAGTTCTTTTGCTCTTGCACAATCTATCATTAAAGACAACCTTATGACATCTACCCTCTTCCATTTGCTCAATTTTTTTTAAATACCTTATGACTCGCACCATAGTAATTGCTTTAATAGGAGCAGTCCCTGTTTCACTTAACAAGATATCATAAGGAACTGCACTTTTAATCTTAAATTTGTTTGTAATCAAATGCTTCTGAATTTTCTCAATTTGTCTCCACTGCATGTCAGAGGAACTGCTAGCCCACAGTTCACAACCATAGAGAATCACCGGAATCACTAGAAGCCCAAAAAGAGTTTGAGTGGTCTTCCAGTCCCATAACTCTGCCTCTCTACACCTATTTTGAAAAGCATAAAATGCTTTCCAACCCCCCAAATTTCTTTTCTTTCTACAATCATTCCAGCTTAGATTTTTGTTGAAGTCAATCCCGAGGTATTTGTAATCCGCAACTTCTTCCAGAATGTTGCCTTCAAAGTAGAACTTATGATGGTTATGTTTTATTTTCTTAGAGAAGACCACTACTTTCGTTTCGCTGATATTGACTTGTATCCCCACACTTCTACAAAAATGCTCAAGGGACAGTAAGTGCTCTTGCAAACCAAGAGCCGATTTAGCAATCAGAATAAGGTCATCTGCATACAAAAGAAGCCTTATAACAAACTTGCACAAATAGATACCATCGCCCCCTTGCGAATTTAACCACTCCTCAAGCTTGTCGATATATAAACCAAAAAGGGTAGGAAATAGTGTGCAACCTTGCTTGACCCTGATATCGCTTCTAAAACTTTCAGAAATGCGTGCTGAAGTTCTAATTTTGACTTTCACATCTTCATACAAACTATGCACAGCTACTCTCAAATGTTTAGGAACCCCAAGTTCCTCCATTCTCTGCCAAAGTTTATCCCTAGGAACCAAGTCAAATGCTTTTCTGAAATCAACAAAGCAACAAATGAATTCTTCCTTTTTCTCCCAAACTTTTTCAATGATGTGCCTTAAAGTTATGCAATGATCAATTGTGGAATGTTTAGGTCTAAAACCTGCTTGCCCTTTAGCACGCTTATCTCCTTCTTCTGCCCACTTGCTAATTTTGTTTTCTAGCATGCTTCCAAATAGCTTTGCAAATAGAGGGTTTATCATGATGGTCCTATAATTGGAGGGATTATTGACGTCACTGCTCTTGAGAAGAGGTATTTCCAGACTAGTTGACCAATCTGTGAGGAGCCCTTGTTGTATGATGTTGTTGAAGATTTTTGTAATGTGAGGTGAAAGAATCTTTGAGCTCCACTTTAGATATTCTACTTGGAGTTCAGCTAAGTCTTTTGCTTTTCCAACACCCAACTTCTTGATACCCATCTTTACCTCTTGTACCATGAAGAGTTCAGTATCAGTGTTGACCAAGGGGGGAGGGTCAACCTTGGGAACCTGCTCATAGAGTTGTCTTGTATAGTCAAACCATTTAGACGCTGTAATATTATTTCCAATTTGTATCTTTTTCGGTTGGAGCTCCTTCCAAAATAATTTGGGATTATTTTTCCCAAGGAATATTAGTTCTTTCCTCCTTGAAACCATGAAATCAACGTTTTTCTTGCTTAATAGTTGCTTGTACGATTTGAGATTTATGTTATCCTTGTTTGACTCTTTTCACATTCTCCTTGCCTTTTTGCATTCTTCGTCAAACCAAGCATTAACCGAAAAGCAATTTGTTTCAGACTTATTAATTTTTGTTCTTTTTCACTTTGCAAGTGCGCATTGAATTAAATGTGTTAATTCATGACTATGAAGGCTGTGAATTGTAATTTTCTCCTTCTCAAAGAGCCTCTCTAGCGTCATTTTGAAGGTATTACAATTTTATAGGGTCAAAAGAATTCTGCCCCGTGGGAGATTTTGTTGGACATGCTAAATTTTTACTCTAATTGTTTTTTTCCAATCCAAGAGAAACATAAATAAATTGGTTTGTGATCTGATTTCAAATCCCACGGCCGATCTCCAACCAAAACTTCTTCCATTTTCTCACACAAACAATGCGATCAAATTACATAATCTACCACACTTGCTCCATTGTAAGTATTGCAAGTGAAATTACCGAACTTTGCCCATCTAGTCAAGTCATTAAAAATAACTAAATCAAAGGCCCCACATAGAGTAAGCAATTGTTCACCAAAGAGATTGCAGCCCTTTTCCTCTGAAATTCTTTCCAACTAATGATTACTTTCTTCTGTAAGCCAAATAGGGTCACAATCATCTTTACAACAAAGAATGCTAGTTTGCTCACTTACAGTCCTAGCATTGAAATCACCCACTATAAGGACTTCACCTAGCTGCGAATATGTTGCAATATTCGCTTTTAAAGTTGCAAATGGATCTTTGTGGTCAAACCCTCTACCTTTGTAGATTTTTGAAACCTGTGGCACAAAATAGCATGCTGCAATTCTGATGTGGTTTCCATTTTCTGATATTTTAAACCAAATGAATTACTTATTTGAGTCTTCTTTTTCTAACTGAATAAGACAACCTTCTTTCTCCCTTACTAAAACCATGATACCCCCGTGCCCTTTGCCATTCCCTGTTGCCTTGTTCCACACTGCCATCTTCCAGTATCCTTCAAACAAAGGTGTCTTGCACCCTTCATGCTCATGTGTTTCTATGAGGCAAATTATGTCTCTATTTTCCGCAATAGGCCCTAACCCAGGTCCTCGTCTCCATGGGTAACCTCTGCAGTTCCAACAAACTAATCTTAAGGAAACCTGGGTATGACTTGATTGCTATTTATTTTGACATGAAAGACTCACATTTGAGTCTTTGTCCCTATTTTCCCATACCGACCTTGCTTTCTGATTTCCTGTTGAAGAGTTTGTTGCCTCTTCTTTATTACCATCTTGTTGCTCTGTTCTGGAAGGAGGTCCAAATTGCGTTATCACAACTTTGCTTTTATAAATCCATGCTCTCTTTCCTTCATCTCTTGTTGCCCTAACCTTTAAAATTTCCTCCCTTCTTTCCTCCTGTTGTTTTACAGTTAAATCTTCTTCTAGGAAAAAACGAGAACCCCTCAAGAGATGTTTCTTGCTTAGAATAATATATTTATCACACAAGCTAGACATAATGACTTTTATGGGCCTAGCTCTCTCCCCGTTAAACTTACCCACCCTCCATGCTTGACATATTTGTCCTTGCCATAGCAACTTGTCTTTCAAGAAGTCTCTTGCGAGGTCAAGAGTACATTCATTTTTCCCATAGTCTTTCACCCCTTTAATAATTATGTTTGCTGCCCTATTTTGTCTTTCCTTGCCTTCACTATCTTGCATGTTGTCAACTTGAATATTTGTTTCTCCTTCCTTATTAGCAGAACTGCTAATAACTTGAGCCCATGTTTTGGAAACTTTGGTGGAATCTCCTTTTGTTTCCTCTCTTGCGTTCTCTTCATGGTTGTTTAGTTGGGCAATCATTTTCCCTTTATCTTGGGATGATTTCACATTCACCACCTCTGCACTTTCCACTATAGATTTCTTTATGTTTTGCACATCCGCCTTCATGCGTTGCCATTCTGTCTTCCCTATCAGGAGAGCTTCCTGTAGCAATGCCACTTGTTCTTTTAAAATTTTATTTCTTTCTGCTAATGCCTTGTTCTCAGCCGTTATTATATGAATTTTATGATCTCTTTCCTGCCCTTTAGCTTCTAAAACCTCCAACCTTTATTTTGCATTTAACAATTCTTTCACATAAAGATCAAATGACCAGGTGAGAGGTGTGGATGTGGGACTATATAAGGCAGAATCATCAATGACTTTTCCTTTGGACTTCTTGTTGCCACGTGCTTGTGGAGGAGACTTGTTTGAGTGTTTTTTGCGAAGGGCTCGATTACTTTTCTTTTGAGACTGTTTCTTCCTTGTTTGCTCCCATTTTAGACGGGCTATTCTTCGTTTTAAAATGCCCCGATATTGTTTGGCATTGACCCAAACCCACTTCCCAGCTTTGGCGGATGAGGTAATTTTCACTTGTCCTAAATCAATTGTCTCCACATGTTCTGAAATTTCTGGTTCCTTTGTCATGTTTGAATGCATTTGCTGCTTGTTGCTTGCTGCTCAATACTTCTGCTGCATAAACCTCCCTGCTCTCACACTACTCACTGTTCACTGTTCACTGCTCGTTGCTCTCACTACTACCCACACTGCTCACACTGCTCTACTCATACTGCTAACCGCACTGCTCACCACGCTGCTCTGCTCATAAATGCCCCTGCGTTAAAACCAGATTGAGGGCTCTTTGCTTGAAAACAAATCTACCTGAGAGTAGCGAATTGTTTGAAGAATTTTCAAGTGCCTTTGATAGAAAGTAGAAATTGTCACCGGGCTTCTCAAAAATTGGAGGAATTGAGGTGTGGGGAGACTTGATATCAAGTACTGCAACTAATACGCATCTTCTCATCAAAGTTATGTTGTTGTGTGATATTGGTTAGAATGCAATGAACTGATTGTTCTGTCTATTCTCACATTGTTGAGTGTGATTTTGGTTTTAGAATATGAAAAAGTATTTTTGTTTGGTTAAGAGTTTGTTTTCTTTTGATTTAAGGCAATATATTAACGGCCTAAGATTTAGAGGTATCTAGCACAAGTGAAAGTTTGCTAACTTACAAACCACTAGTGAGTCATTCCAAGTAGCGTGGTTTTTCTTGAATAATGATGATGAGTTAGTCTCCATTCGTGGATAGAACCAGTGATAATTTTCTTGAATAATGATGATGAGTTAGCCTCCATTCGTGGATCAGTGATAATTGTGTTGTTTGACAAACTAGATTATAATAGATTTTCTCATTGTATAAGGAAAATGATGTTGGTAGGTTATTTAACTTTGAAGAAACTTGTAAATTTGATTATGCTCAAGAGCTAGGCATATCTTTTAACACCCAACTTAGAGGTTTAACATTGTATTGATGTTTACTTATTCTCAAGACAATGGATACTAATAATGTTATAAAAATGAGGATCCCTCTATTATAATTCATTAATTACAAAGTCCCTTAGCTCAGAAACTTTGTTTTTTTCTAATTTAGTTTTTAAAATTTAAAGTGTGCAAAAAAACCGTTTTATTGAATTTTAGCATGTGCTTCAATCTCAAGTTAGTTGGGTGTTATGACAAATATTGGAACCTTGTTGAATTGCAAAATGTTAAAAAATAGGAAGGTTCATGCCCTAGTTTATTTCTCTTTAAATAATGTTCATAAAATTTGATGTGGAATGCAACACAAAGTTATTAGATAAGTGGCATTGAGTTATAAAATTGAAACAATGGGAATTAATTCAAGCCTACCCAATTGTACTTTGACTTCTTTGTTCTAAGTACATTAGTGGAGTGGCTCTTACTTTTGAAAAAAAAAATAGCATTTAGTAAAGATGGGACAAATATGAGTAGTGGTTTATGTTTCTCTCTTACTTAACCTAGTATAATTGTTCATCAATTTAATATCATTATCTAAGCAATTTAACATTATTTAAATTTATTTTTACATCATAAAATCAAATCTTCTATCACAAGTATGATAAAACTCTAATTTAAAACTCTCGTATTTCCCAAAAACTAGAAATGAATCTACTATAAACATATTAAACCATCAAGAAAATAAACCTCATTAAAGGTTTACACATAAGACTTTAGGTCAAAATATGGTTCATAAGACCAATAGCCGCCTTCTTTTCGAGAGTAGCATTGTTCATGTCAGAGTTTGATTAGTTGTATATCATGGTTGTAGAAAGAAAAGAACTTTGGGGGGTTGGAAAGCATTTTATGCTTTTCAAAATAGGTGTAGAGAGGCAGAGTTATGGGACTGGAAGACCACTCAAACTCTTTTTGGGCTTCTAGTGATTCCAGTGATTCTATATGGTTGTGAACTGTGGGCTAGCAGTACTTCCGACATGTAGTGGAGACAAATTGAGAAAATTCAGAAGCGTTTGATTACAAACAAATTTAAGATTAAAAGTGCAGTTCCTTATGATATCTTGTTAAGTGAAACAGGGACTGCTCCTATTGAAGCAATTGCTATGGTGCGAGTCATAAGGTATTTAAAAAAATTGAGCAAATGGAAGAGGGTAGATGGCCTAAGGTTGTCTTTAATGATAGATTGTGCAAGAGCAAAAAAACTTGGATGCAGCAAAATAACAAATGGTTTAGTAAATGGGATATTTGCTTGAACGCGTGCCCCATAAACAGCAAAGAGATAAAAGCTTTTGTTATGGAAAAGTTCCACAAACGTACTTGGGAGAAGGAGCTAGGAAGAAAGAAAAATTACTATATTGAAGTGTTTAATCCCACTCATAATCATCAACCAAAAGCATACATAGAGGCCAATATTTCTTGGAGAGCCAAAATTCTTATTGCTCAGTTAAGGACTAATTCTCATCAACTCCGTTGTGAAACAGGGCGCTGGAAAAGGCCAAAGGAAGTGTGGGAGGAAAGGGTATGCATTTTTTGTTCTTCCGGAAAAGTGGAAACAAAAAAACATTTCATTTTAGAATGTGAGGCCTTCAAAGACAACAGGGAAAGTTATGCAGATACGCTGACAGCTAGCTCTTGGGATAATCTATTTAATGAGGGGTTTGTCGAGAAGATGGGAGCATTTATTGTGAAGCTTCACAAAAAAAGGGCCGAATACATCAAGCAGATGAAGAAGCAATCTGTCCCATAGGCTATCTTTAGCCTCGTGGACGTTAAAATAATTTCTTCTTCTTCTTCTTCTTCATATCTAAAAGTCTCAAAAATAAATCAATTTTTTTCTTGTAAGCCCACCTTGGGTGTGATAATAACTTTGTGTGTGATAATAAATCTACTATTAGAATATTTGAAAATAAAAATAGTTTATAATCAAGAAGAAAGTAAATATCATTTATTAAAATAAGAAGAAAAAAATTTATAATGTGAGAATAATAAAAAAATAGTATAGTCATTTCATGTGTGGTTGGTGAATGTTTACACACAATGGCAATGAGGGCACTCACCACTATCAACGTTGCAAGAAGTTGCCACTACTTAGGGAAGGATCCCACCATTATTGGTGTAGTGTTAGCAAAACGGTAAAAGGACAAGAACATGATACTAACAAATGATTTTGTTAAACCCTAATGTCTATGCAATTAAACTTTCATTAATCACATTAAAGATAAGTTTATGAAATCATAGCAGTCCATTATAGAGCAATGGCAATATTATTCTCAACATCTTAAATCCTAGCTACACACATCAACACTATAATTAAAGATCATTTTCTCTATGACCCCTTTTCCAACAAGGGGAGGTCTATTGGCATAACTAGTTTGTTTAACCTTAACATTTAATAAACAATAAAATAGATATGTGAATGATGTGATGAATTAATAACGATATTACAACAATTAATCAACAAATTAGCAATTAAATGATGGTTACTTTTAAATGATATTAATAACTAAATTAGAGAAAATTTTAATATAATAATATCCACAAGATTGATGAGTTTGATCATGAATGGGAGATGGAAGAACTAAGGAATGTGATAAGTTGCTAATATTATATTTAAAATGTAAGGTTCATTTGGCTGGTATAATGGCCACTCAAAAGTGTTGTGGGGAAAAATGCCTATGCAGGACGATCCTATCCACCTAAGGTGTGACAGTGCCTTAGCAACAAACAGAGACAGCTATTCTAGTATTCTTCCTTTATGAATTAAGAATGAAGAGAGATAGATGGACTAACCGGTGTCTTCCGTTTGTCCCTCGATCCGATTTCTCTTCTCTTTGGGAGTTCACAGCTACTTGTCTTCTCGCTCGCCCAGCTTCAACAGGTCTCTGCAAGATCACAAGAGAAGAACACTACACAAAGACATAGATTCATAATCATAACTAGTTCAGGATTAGAAGTAAACTAAACATACTAATGCAATCATACATCAAAGATACATCAGTATATAGGAGAAACCAAGATAGCTTTATTGATGAATAACAAGGTTCAGGAAGAGATACAACCCAGAGGGCTCCAATCCAGCATCTCCTTCCCAGCAAATGGAATTCCTATCTTCACCTCCCTTCAAAGCATTAAGCACCCAATGATTCTGATCTCAAACCAACAACAATTCTTTGCAATAACAAAATTCCAGCCCCCAGATCTCATGGAGGAGAGATCCATATATAGATGTTTGGAGAGAGGATGAGTCAGCTTGAGATCTGACTAGTGTCCTCTCCCTCTGTCAGTTCTTGTATCCACTTGGAGGTTCTTGCTTCCACTTGGAGATTGAGAACCTCTTACTCATCACTAGTCGAATTCACTGAGGCAAGTGTCATTGAGGAAGATTCTGGAAGCTTCCTGGGTCTTGACACCTTGTTGAATGAACTTGCCATTTGTCAATTCCCGCTCAGCGCACCCTGGTAGTGTTTCTACCTGCGTTGCAGTGCAGGTAGCCAGTTCAGGCTTTGCATTTCAGCGCAGACAACTAGTGGAGCTCTTGAATTGATCCTGAATTGACTTGTTTTTTAGCAGTTTCTGGTGGAGAACTTCTGTGAATTGTTGTGGTTTGTTAGCCTTGTTCCTCTAGGGGTAGGAACAACATGTTTAGGGACTTTGGATCCCTTAGATTATGGACATTTCATGCTTATAGCTGTAAGGCACAAAAATGTCTATAACAGTTGCCCCCTAAAGTATGAGGCCGTTTATCGGGTGAAATGCTTTATCAGGAGGATCCGAAGTTCATCCAATGCTGGGAGGAGACCTGTAATAAGATACAATACAATACATTATTTTTCATACTGCTTTCATGATCTGGCTGAGGCGGGCATTCCCATGCTCAGCTTTATAAATACATTTTTCTGTACATAGAACAGACAATCGTCTGATGGTAGACTGATGATTTTGATGAAATCATCATCCTTTCTGGTAGGATGATTATCTGCTGCAAGGATGTACATGTCAATGTCTTTATCTTTCCTGAATATATATCGCAGCCCAGATGGATGAAACTAGATCCGGGATCTTCAAACTCGTTCGATCTTCACTCTAAGTACAAGTCGATCCATGTGAGAAATGTTCTGAAGTCGAACATGGAAAGACATCGCTTGATTACCGGTCAATGAGGTAAACCGTTAACAAGCGCGAGAGGAATCACCGATAATGATAATGACCCTCAAGGTACTGCAGTACAATTCACGTGGTGTGAATAAAGGACTTGGCGTCGAACACCACGCAAAATCTTTCGGTCGAAGGTCATTGATGTATACCTATCGCCAGAAGTGAGAAACTTGTCATTGAGGCATGCAAGCTTCAAAGTACTGAAGGGGTTGTTCCTAGATCAACTTCTTGGATAATGAGCTGATGTCGACAAGAAGCGATCCGTCAAAGGAGGGCCTTAATGAATCCCACATCAATGATACGGAACGGAGCTAATGATTTTGATGGAGGTGAAAACGATCTGTGACATATGATTCAGGGTGGCGGTCATGAAAGGATGAAGGATAATGTACGGCAGTGGATGGGACATGGTTGACTTCTCTGAATGACTTCTCTTGAACATATGGCGACACTGATGCGATGGATCGGTAGCATTACCCCAAATATGGATGGTATGGCGAGACCATGGTGATGTGACCGGTGAATGAAACAACCCAACCTGATTGTGGTACGGAGGAAAAGTGTCATGTTCAAGAGCGACTTGCTACCATCAAAGTTTTCTTGAGTTTCTCCCAATTTTTCCCCAGTCATTGCTGACCAGTACCTCTTTATTTTTGTCAAGCTTGAGGAGGATAACATATGCTTGTTCTATAACATGCCCTTCGGGCAAGCCCATCGCTATGTTTTAACGAGCCTAGCGATAGTGAAACTCGTTCTCGTCTAAAGACAAGTTTGTTGCTATTTAATGATTTTAACGAGTCTAACGACAAAGACAACTCGGTCCCTTTTCATTTTTAGAGAGTCTGAAAAGGTACGTAAAGATAACTCCAAAAGTTCCTTTTTCGTCATCTAATCCCTTAAGTCCGAAAAAGTATAAAACAATACAGAAGGGATGAGTTTTCGATAGTTTTAACGAGCCAAACAAAACAAGCGCTCGATCTTTTTGTGCAATAATCCCTCAGGTCCAAAAAGATTAAAATCTAGAGAAGGGATAGCACTTCCTGTCCCTTTAACGAGCTGGAAGGCCAAGGACTCGGCAATCTTTTCATATTTTACGAGTCAGATGAAAAGAGCTTAAAGAAGACTCGTCTTTTGAGGAACGAGTGATGAAACGGGTTAGCAGCTGATTCCAAGTACAGGTTGGAATTTTCCAATCACGGCAGTGTCACAAGGATGGCTAGGTGAAATCACTCTTCGCAGCTGTTCCTCAAAATGGGTAAACAATCATATGGAGGTGAACGATCGGCCAATGGAAAAGTGGAGGTGACGGTGCAAACACGACCAAGGCTTTAATGGCTGATAATGTTACATTCACAGTGGTTATTTACCGGGTAGTTCATTTTTTAACGAGCTTAAACGCGGATTGAAACACTTGCTCGATCTTATGTTTATTTTTTAACGAGCATGAACTATGTGCTAAAACTGCTCGGATCTTGCGTTTATTTTTTAACGAGCATGAACTGTGTGCTAAAACTGCTCGATCTTATGTTTATTTTTTAACGAGCATGAACTATGTGCTAACACTGCTCAATAATTTTGCATGCCCCCAGCATAATAACTCAAATCGAGGTGCATGCCCCCCAAGCTTCATTGCATTCAACTTGGTGGTTAGAATGAAGGTTTACCTTTGAGATTTGGAAAGGGGATTGTTTCATTTTTTAATGAGGTTGACATAGTAAAAGAACTATCCTCATGACTCCTTGTTTCATTTTTTAACGAGGTTGACACGAGATAAGAACCGTCCTCGGAGTCCAAATCCATTAGATATAGAAGGTTTCATATTCCACTGTGGCCACTTCCGCCAGATTACTCGGAGGCGGTAGAGCAAAAGTACCCATTAAGGCAGGGTCTTTTAGGAGACCTACTCTGATATTTTGGAGTGAATGATTGTTTCCATGGATCATTGGAATGCTTCCAGTAACTTGAGAACCTTTGGGGAGAAATGTTTGTTGGTCGACGATTGTAATTCCTCCTTGAAAGGGAAATGCAATCTTTCTAAAATAGGTCGACACAACAGCTGCCATGGCATATATCCATGGTCATCCCAGTAGGATGTTGTAATCAAGATTCCCATCGATGACTTCAGCATCTATTTCTACTGTTTTGCCCCCTAGTTCAACTTTCAAGTTATTTAGGATACCGTACGGGGTATATGTCCTTCCGTCGAATGCTTTTAATGTTGTCGCAGATCGCGACAAGGTTGGAGATCCTAAAGTTTTCCAGCAACTCATCGACATAATACATGTAGATGCCCCCTCATCAATAATCGTTCGGTGAACAGTTTTGTTGAGGGCTTTCACTTGAACAAGGAAAGCTAATTGAGCTGGTAACTGAGGATCGTACCCTTTGTGGTCAAAGGATACAAGATTGGAATCCATTGGGTCAACCCCACCTATTGCTGATAATAAAGCTTGCTCTTGGGAGAGGCAATTTTGCGGTACCTCAAGTGTCGACATAGCGGACGGCGATTGGGCCAGGTCCTCTATTATATTATAATTCTGTGCTATTTTTGCACGAGGATTAACTGTCGATTTGTGCACTACTCCCTTTGGCGACTTTATCATTTGTTCAGGAATGATGGGTGGCACAACTTTGGTCAAAGTTGTTGTCGAACTACTAGGTTGTTCATTAGTCTTGTTATTCGACACCTGTGGATTCCCATAATCTTTATTCCTTGCCAAAGCATCATTTTGCTGCTTTGAGATAGACAACACAAGCATTTGGGATCGGGAAGCATTTTGATTAGCAACCAGTTTGGTTCCCGGGCTTGGAAACGGATCAGTCAATACTGCTGAGGTTTTTGAACTCTTAAAGAGTTTCTTAACTTCAGCTATATGTGGACAATCTCTCGTCCAATGATCCTCATCGCATATATGACACCCCGTAGGGGGTTTCCTTTTTCTCCCTTTCTTTTTCTTCTTATCACCACGAGATGTATGGTACAATTCCTAAATGCAGTCTAAAGATGATAAGCAAGCTTTATATCTTTTCAACTTTGAAAATCCTAGCTACAAAGGGAAAAGAAAGACACCATCTTTTCTCAAAGAGCAATCAGCACACTCTAATGCACTTTTCCTAAATCAAGCATGCAAACTATCAAGATGCAAATGCACAATGCAGGTGTTTGTTTTCCGCTTTCTTAGTATTGATGCCTACAAAGAAAGCTTTTTGTACAACTTTGAATTTGCTTTTAAATGACAAGTACAAACAAGTTTACTTTTTCGAAATCAGAAAGGGTAGAAGAGAATACAACACTTTACGACTTTCGAAATGAACACTTGTTTTGACACTTAAAAGAGACAAACTCAAACCAAAAGCAAAAGTAAATGTATAATCAACTGTAAACAGCCAATGAACTCTCTCCTAAGATCACAATCAACAGATCTGAATCAAGGGCTACAGGATGATTATTTCACTCATGCAAAGGAAAACTGTAAATGACGCCACAAACACATAAAAACACTCACAGTCTTTTTGTACAAAAGGAGGCGGAATTTAAGCAGAGAAAAGGAGTTATCAGACTGGTACCTATGCTGGTTACAGGCTGCAAAAATCAGAGATCAAAACAAGGCAAAACAGAGCAGAGAACCCCAGCTGCACAAGGCCTAATTGGATCAGCGCAACCTCAACACAGGGGTTTTGACATTCAACGCAGGTAGCCTTCACGGGACCTGCGTTGAAATGCAGAACCTCTTCACAGGGTTCGCGGTGAAGGAGAAACGAGAGTTTCTCACTGGGTTCTGGGTCACAGTTTGCTGATTAATCTACGGTTTCAGCCCAAATAAAAGCAACAAGCAAGGTACAATCAAAGGGATGCTTTGAGGGGGTACTAAGATCTATCACAAAGGATCATCAAATCATTTGTGAGACCATTGTTCAGATCATAGACAAATCCAGTGGTTGGATCAAAGCAGCAGCTGTCTACTTTGCATCCGAGAATAGCAGATGCAGTTCGATTATTGCTGTTGAGTCTATGAAACAAACAATGATAGAGACACAAATAAAATGACTAAACAGATCTCCCCAGCGGAATCGCCAATTTGTTGTGGGGAAAAATGCCTATGCAGGACGATCCTATCCACCTAAGGTGTGACAGTGCCTTAGCAACAAACAGAGACAGCTATTCTAGTATTCTTCCTTTATGAATTAAGAATGAAGAGAGATAGATGGACTAACCGGTGTCTTCCGTTTGTCCCTCGATCCGGTTTCTCTTCTCTTTGGGAGTTCACAGCTACTTGTCTTCTCGCTCGCCCAGCTTCAACAGGTCTCTGCAAGATCACAAGAGAAGAACACTACACAAAGACATAGATTCATAATCATAACTAGTTCAGGATTAGAAGTAAACTAAACATACTAATGCAATCATACATCAAAGATACACCAGTATATAGGAGAAACCAAGATAGCTTTATTGATGAATAACAAGGTTCAGGAAGAGATACAACCCAGAGGGCTCCAATCCAGCATCTCCTTCCCAGCAAATGGAATTCCTATCTTCACCTCCCTTCAAAGCATTAAGCACCCAATGATTCTGATCTCAAACCAACATCAATTCTTTGCAATAACAAAATTCCAGCCCCCAGATCTCATGGAGGAGAGATCCATATATAGATGTTTGGAGAGAGGATGAGTCAGCTTGAGATCTGACTAGTGTCCTCTCCCTCTGTCAGTTCTTGTATCCACTTGGAGGTTCTTGCTTCCACTTGGAGATTGAGAACCTCTTACTCATCACTAGTCGAATTCACTGAGGCAAGTGTCATTGAGGAAGATTCTGGAAGCTTCCTGGGTCTTGACACCTTGTTGAATGAACTTGCCATTTGTCAATTCCCGCTCAGCGCACCCTGGTAGTGTTTCTACCTGCGTTGCAGTGCAGGTAGCCAGTTCAGGCTTTGCATTTCAGCGCAGACAGCTAGTGGAGCTCTTGAATTGATCCTGAATTGACTTGTTTTTGAGCAGTTTCTGGTGGAGAACTTCTGTGAATTGCTGTGGTTTGTTAGCCTTGTTCTTCTAGGGGTAGGAACAACATGTTTAGGGACTTTGGATCCCTTAGATTATGGACATTTCATGCTTATAGCTGTAAGGCACAAAAATGTCTATAACAAAAAGATTGAATTCTCTTTGTTCAATGTTGTTGGGGTTTGAATTAAATGCATGGTCCTTTTGCACAATGGATACCTTATGTGCAAAATTGGGTATTGTTACTCACACACATGTGTAGGTAACCCTTGAGGGAAAAATTATCCTATGCTGTAGTTTGCCAACAAGTAGCCCTATCATGACCATAAGATAGCCACCCTCAAATGCGTCCCATTCACTCTCCAATCAATGCATTCATTCACTTAACTTGCTCATCTGATGAAGGTGGGTCATCTATTATGACGTACATTGACCATTTTTGTATTCAACTACTTTCATTTAATATTTCAAGGAGCATTGTAGTATGGATTACATGTTGAATTAGATGATAAGCCATTATTAGTTGTACACTTGTTCCCTTGTTTCACCTTGGTGGTTATCACTTACCCCAAGTCCAATGTGACCTTCTTTGAGGTCATTCTTTCATTGTCTAGGAGGAGCTCAAATAGGAGGATCTGGTGATGGTAGCATTCCATGTTATCTATACTTGACATTTTTCATATTTTCCTTGCTCCATTGTCCCATCTTTTGATTGTTTGTTGTCAGTCGCTTATGTTGATTTACTATTGACTTTGTCGTATGAGAAGAAGGGGTTGTATATAAACAAGGTTGATATAGCTATAAGAAAAGAAAAAATCATAAGTCGAATGTTAACATGCAAAAGAATGGAAGGGATGTAAAGCAAGAAAAATCCAAAATATAGCTTAATCTCTACTCCTTCTTATATAGGCATCCATCCCTTTGAGTATCCATGTTTATCACATCACTCAAAGTAAAAGGAACTCTTTATGAACATCTTGGCCCTGATGAAGTGATAAAATTCTCATCACAAAAGGGGTTGTCTTATTATTACATCATAATCAATAAAGCTTGTTAAACAAGCCACCTAAAGAAAATAAAAAGAAGTATGCGAACTTAGAAAAGTAAATGCAAGGAAGGTAAATCAAGCATTCCTAAGTGCTCCCTCCACAAAGGCATTCATGGATAATGGTTTGATATATTATAGCACAAGACTATGACCCCATTCATGAAGTACACCCCAATCCATTTCACCTGTCAGCTAAAAGGGTTCGCCTATGAACGCTGCCTCCTCTTAAGGTTGGAAACACTAAATAGGGCCTTGTAATAACCTTATTGTACCTAATCATGGTAAATTGATCCAAATTTAAACATGAACGCAACAAATTACAAATATAACCATAAATACAAAGATGCAGTCGAAATAACACTCCATTTCATTAATATCAAACATTGAAATATGTTTACAAACTGAGTGGAAATAAGACTAGCTCGAGCAATGGTAACTTATCTTTGAGAAGAGATATGGCGGCTACATGCCTCTGAACTGTGTTACAATGAGTCTCAAGGGTCTATTTATTATTTAAAAACACGAGAAAGCCCTCAACAACCAAAACCCTAACCGTAGGAGATGTAACACCAAGAGTTTGTGGGCCTCGTTGGGGTTAGTTGGGTAGCCAACTTCCTCGGGGTCATAACTTGGTCCTACTATTTCCGTTTGGCGCGTACAATACATTGTTGGAAAGGTCTCTTAGAGTACTATAGGTTTTGCTATAGGCCCCTATTTATGGCTATAGGCTTGCAACGGACCTCAAAAAAACCTCGTTTAGGGGGTCAAAACTACTTCGGAAGTTGAGGACCAGAAAAACTGCTAAAAATAGTAAATGTTGAAATAAACAAGGAAATAAAAGCAACCGACTAGAGATATAGGTGGGATAAGTGGGTGGCCACCAATGTCCACCCGGATCATTCCTCCCCCCTTAGGAAGCAATGGTCCCCATTGTGTGTAGAGCCTCCATGAGGTGAGGAAACTTTTGTTGAACCTGGTCCCCGGTGAGTCACTTGCCTTGGTGCAGGAGTTGGCCAGCTTTGACAACCCGATATAGTTGGATCTTTTGTTGGCAAGTGTTCTTGAAATGTGTGTCCATAATCCTATTAGTTGTGGCTTGTTCCATGTAGTCTGGGTTTAACTCTGTTGGTGTGAGTTGTTTTGCAATGTCTGATATGTCTGGCAATGGTGGGAAGTATGGTCGAAGGCGGTCCACATTGAACATTGGGTGTAGGCCAAGGAATGGGGGAATATTGAGCTCAAAAGCATTGTATCCCACATCCTTGGTAATGGTGTAAGGACCATATCAAAGTGGTCTAAGCTTCCGCTGGGTCCCAGTAAGGCATTCTTTCTGTAATGCAACCAGACTTTGTCGCCCACCTGAAACTTGTGTGGTGCCCAACATTGATCATGTTGTTGCTTGTACTTGGAATTTGACTTTTCTAGGACGTCATGAACCTCTTGGCGGATGTGTTAGATGTGTTCAATAAATCTGGTCGCTTTATCAGCCTTGGACAGTACATGTGTGGATTATGTCTATGTAGTCGCACGAGGCATGACAACATCAATCAGACACAATGGTTGAAATCCTAGACCCACTTGAAAGGGACTGCAACCAGTCAAGCTACAAAGAGCTCTATTATAACTGTACTGCACATATGGAAGACTCTCATCCCAGGTTCGAGGATGCTTGGAGTTGTACATGCGAAGTATGTGCACTATCATCCTATTGGCGACATTTGTTTGGCCATCAGTCTAGGAATGGAAGGCAGATGATTTGGTGAGCTTGGTGTCCAATAGTGTCCAGATACTTAACCAAAATGTGCTCAGAAACATGTTATCCCTATTTGATATAATGGTCTGCGAGATCCCAAAATGTACCCATACTCGTTCAAAGAGGAGTTTGGTAGTGTCCTCTGATGTGATACCCTTCTTACAAGCCGCCAATAAAGCCATCTTAGAAAATATGTCCACGACCACAAATACACAATCATTACCATGCTTGGTCGAAGGGAGGCAAGACATATAGTCCATGGAGATGGATTCCCACGGCTGGTTGGGAGTCGGCAGAGGAGTGTACAGACCTTGCTTCTTGATGGTTGGCTTGGCAATGGCACAAGCAGTGCAGGATCTGATATATTTCCCAACATCTAGTCGGAGTTTGGGCCAATAAAAGTACTTTTGTAGTACAACCATAGTTTTCTCCACACTAAAGTGTTCTGCTACCTGACTTTAGTGCGCCTCCCAAATAATCTTGGCACGCTTGCTTGAAGGAACACAAAGGTGGCCTAGGTAGCATAATAATGTGTTGTGGAGGTGGAAATCAGGAACTTTCTTTCCAGCTACTAGCATCTGGTATGTTGAGGCAAATCTGGATCATTTTTGTATAGGTGTGGCCATCTAGAGGTCTCGTGACCACAAGAGTTGAGAACAGTAGTCAATGATGCAACTGGGGGGCGACTGATGCAATCTACAACATGATTGGTGCTACCCTTTTTGTATTTAATGTTCAGGTGGAATTGTTGCAGATATTTAGACCACTTTTGATGGCAATCATTCTGCAACTTCCCCTGTGCTTATATAAACTTAAGAGGTTGGTGATCGTTGTGGATGATCGTCTCCTTCCCCAGAACGTAGTGCTTCCACTGTCGGTGTTGTCCCTTAAGAAACCAATTTCTTGGCTGTGTATAAATTGTGCTTAAGACATTAATGTTTATTATTATTGTCACTTATTTGTATGACGTATCTTCCAGTGAAGGACCTGAAAGGCCTGGTTCTTAACCCTTAATACTTAGGTGATATGAAAGTCTCAGAATGCCATTTGATTGCTGAATATGAATGTTGAGTGGAGAATGCTTTGAGAAGTTAGAGACAATATGTTGTTTTACACATCAACTATTATCTATAACACTTTGGGAAGTTAGAGACAATATGTTGCTTTACACAGAAACTATTATCTGTAACTTAGAAGAAATGTAGAAATAAGGGTTTTAAGTATAGGAGCACTCTTTTAAGGAATTTTAACTTCATTCACATAAGTAAACAAAGACTTGCAGCTTCATTACTATACTTAAAGAAAAGAAGACATATGGTGACATATAACAGAGAAGTCACAAAATCATACACAACAATGTGTGGAAAACTTCTAATTCTTTCATTAATCAACAGTTTACCAAAAATACAGTAGCCTAGTCTCCAGGTTCTTCAAAATTCAAACCCTTTTTCTATAATTTTGTCTCTTTTTATACATCATGTGATAGTTGATAATCACCAAAACTATCAAACTGTTTAACTATCTCCTAACTATCTAAAGTAAAAGTCATTACATAATATTACATTGGAGGGTAAAAGACACCTCATTCTCAAGAAAACAAAATAACAAGAAGTAACAAAAATTAGAAAAATGATGATGGTTGCTCGTTATTCGGATCTGTGGCTTGACTGCTGATGAAGTTTCTCTGTAGATGTTCTGATAATAATTAAACTGTTTTAACACAACAAACTGCATCTTTACAAAACTCTGTGCGTGGACTTGGGCCCATGTATGTATCGGAAATGTTTTGATTGGCTAAAACATAAAGAAACCCTTATGGCCCACATATATATCAGGAGTGCTCCGATTGGTGGAAACACAAAGAAACCCGACCAATCACCGTTCCTTTGGAGTTTTGGTCATTCGCCTCTAATTCTAGTTATTATGCTAAAACAGCGGAATTGGTTGATTTATGCGGAATATGGCTTACCACAGAACTGAAAAGAATTTAGACTCTGGTTCATAAACTTATCGTGTCCACCTTTTCCACAGACCTTTGCCTTCCCCACGGACCCAATATGGAAACAAAATTGTAATTTAAAGATTTCTTGGGTCCGAAATTTATAATAAATTTCATGCACTTTTCGACGTGATATCTGTCAGATCTCGTCGCTTCTTGATGAGCGGTTGTGATTAATCCGGACTTCAACGGATTAAACCACATTCTATAAACCATCACGTCTGTTTTTTGAATTAAACATCATCCTTGTTAACTGCGCAATTACCGTCGGATCTGCATTTTTCAAGCAGACGACCCTGATCAACTGAGGTTTTAACTTGATTTTATAACTTCTCGCATCCGATTTTGAATTAAACTTTGTTCTTGTTATCCACGCGATTACCATCGGATCTGTTGCCTGTCTATCAGACGATTCAGATCTTCTCCCGAGTTCCTCGCGTTCAAAAGCCATCAACAGTCATAAAACAAATCATTTCTTTCAAATTTCTGCATTTTCCTTTATTTCCATTATAACATAATATTTGATTTTTTTTTTTTTTTTTTTTTCGATAAAACTGAAAATAAAATTAAAATGACGATGGATGCTACAACAGTCGGCAATCCTGCATGATGGAATACATCTCTTTATCATAGGTGGGGTACTTCTGAATTGTATCGGAAAGTGTCTCACTATGATAGGTCATTGGATGCCCGTGCTAGGTGAGGACTGCACCAATAGCATAGTCTGAGGCGTCTGTCTTGATTTCAAATGGTTGCTGCAGGTCTAGCAATGTGAGTATTGATGCATAGCAGAGGCGTTGCTTCAACTCAACGAATGCCCTCTGTTGGGACTCGAACCAAGAAAACTTTGCTTTTGCCCCACCCTTAATAATATGACTCAAAGGCCAAGTGATATGGGAGAATCCCAACACGAACCTCCGATAGAAATTTTCAAGGCCCAAAAATTTGCGAAGCTCCGCTAGAGTGGTCGGCATTGGCCAGTCCCGAATGACTTGAATCTTGGCTGGGTCCACATGCATGCCACAATCATTTATGATGTAACCCAAGTATTGGACCTAGCTCATGCCAAAGGTGCGTTTCTCCAAGTTGGTACACAATTTGTGCTGTTAAAGGGTTTGAAGGACATGTCGAATGTGTTGCAAGTGTTCTTCCCATCTCCTGCTGAAGATGAGGCTGTCGTCTAGATAAACCACCACGAACGAGTTGGTGAAGGGTCGCAAGATGTCATCCATTAGCCTCATAAAAGTATCAGGGGCATTTGTCAACCCGAAGGGCATAACCAACTATTCAAAAAGGCATTCCTTGGATTTAAAGGCGGTCTTCCATACATTTGTGGGCTTTGTTGACCATTACGTGTCAACGACCCATAGCAGTACGCCCCCTTTTTTCGAAAAAGGGATAGTGCCTGATTGATATGTCAATGTCGTTCAGCTATCATCATTAGTCTAACTTCCAATATGTAATGTAAACCTTTTCTACATGTGTATAATGTAAATATTCTCAACCCGTGTCATGTATGTAACGACCTAGGTAACCCTACTTTTCTAGTGACGATCTCCATTATGGGAGTTTTTTTGTCTCATTAATCTATTCTCGGATGGTCGGCAGAGTTTTCCTCCAGTCTTACCCCAAAGCTGGAATGGATTTTGTTGCTAGGTTCTTAGGCGAGTCCTGGTGTTCTAGATTGAGTCTATGTAAAAGTAATTTGGGAATAATCATAACTATTTGGTTAGGTTATTTTATCACATATTGCTTGGTCTGTTGGATTATATTTGTGTCGCAGAAATGGGTAGTTTGTGAAGGTCTATTACAAATGGGTTTTCCCCCTTATTATGTAAAAAAATATGAAAATCATGATGTAAAGTGTCTTGAGGGTTGAAAAAATAATTTATCCACTCATAGGTTAATTAATTAAAATTTATGGCCAAAAATTAATTAAAATCTTAAGCTAGAAATTTAATTCATTTTAGGTCATAGGTAAATTTAAATTCTCCAAAGGCAAAAGTCGTCGGTCCTTAAAAATTAAATTTTAAAAGGTCTAAGGATTAAGGTAAATTAATTATTTTGCTAAATTTTAAACCTTTGATCCCTGGGGGTTAAGTCAAAGTCAGTTTTTTGGCGAAATTAACTCAAAATTTTAATTTTTGAGTTAATTAAAATGCATTTAATTGAAAAAATTAAATTTCCTCAAGAATTAAATATTTTGACAGATGAGATTAAAAGAAATTTTAATCTTCATCAACGGTCGAGATTGTTTTGACGAGGATCACTCGAATTAGCAGTTGAAGGATTTATCTTTAAATAGGAAGTCATTTGTCAGTAGATCTATCCGACATTTGAGTCGTGTGCTTAGCAAGAAGCTCTTGTGTAATCTTTTTTCTGGATAATAAAGAAAGACTTTGGGGTTAAGTTCTGTTGGTGTTACTCTTCATGGGAATATTGTAAGATGTGTTGTTTGAGTTTTATTATTATTTTCTCGCTCTATTTTTAATGACTGGATCGAGTTTTGTAGAGAAATCTTGATTTTAGATCCTCGAGCGTTAGGGGAAGTTTTCAGTTGGACCAGCCAACTCTCGATCCGTGTTTTTTGAAGAGCTCAGCAAAATTAATCCTGGACTTATCATAAGTTTTTGTTTTTTGTTTTTGTTTTTGTTTTTTGTTTTGTTTTGTTTTTTTTTTTTTAATTGAGGGTTTCGAGTTATCACCTTTAAAATTTAAAAATCTTTTAATTTAAATGCAGCGTACTGGTAGATTTAGCTGATTAGAGCCTGTAGTTTGTAAATTTTGTAATTATTTTTCTAACATGGGTTTTTCTGGGTTTTAGTTTTTTCACTGTATATATCGTTTGGGTGTTTTCTTGTTGTCATGTAGCTACAGATATGAGGAACAAATTTGTGTAGAGTCTATATCTAGGCCTTGGAGGGTAAGATCTGGATCTCTGGGGTTTATCAACATAATTTTCCAGAGATATTCTTTAATTTTTTTGCAGTCCAAGGGTTTAAAATTTCTTGGATCTGGAAATTTTCACAAAGGGTTTTGAGTTAGCACCTCCTTTAAAATTTTAAAATTTCATTTTTTTGTGGAAAATTGATAGATCTGGCTATTGAGAGTCTTAGATTATCAGATCTGGGAGTGGAGTTGGACTCATACTCCTCAGATCTGATAGATCTACCATTTTTGTGCATAGATTTGTAATTTTTTTGGTTTTCTGACTTGGGTTTCTGGGGTTTTATTTATTTTTGTATATTTGGGTTCTGTTTTATTTTTTATTTATTTTTACTGTGTTTTGATTTTTTTTTTCATTCAAAAAATATTTAAAAAACATTAAGAATCTAAAAAAAAATCATTTTTTTTGTGACTTTGATTGCTAATGAAATAAATCGAAAACAGAGCTTAAGCCCTCACATTTTATTTTTTATTTTTTTTGATGTGGCCTATGACCCATAAAAATTAAAATTAAAATTTAATTAAGTACTTTTGATTTTTTTTTTATTTGTTTGGTCACATTAAAAAATTTAATTACTACATTAAACTTTGCTTCATAAGCTTAGCGCATTAAACTTACCTAAGGGATAATTAAATTCTAATTTAAAGTTCCTTGGTGTCTTTTGTGTTAAGTGTAAAATTTTAAATTTTGTGGTAGTGATTTCTCTATTGTCAAGTGCGATTAATATTTTAAAATCATTGACTATAGGAGAAAGATAAATTCTAGATTTTGGTTATTGAAGAAAATCATTTTTAATCTAAAATCATTGCTTAGCAGTTAATTTTCATAATCTTCATGGGATTTAATTGCTAGAATATATTGCAGTTTTGAGCGTTTACATTTAATCATCATGATCGTTACTTTCGCCACATTTATAAATTGCTTCGGGTAACTTGTTTTTATCTAGTTTATAGTTAATTGAATATAAGGCACTGGTCTAAAATCATTTTTATCTTGTGGTTGTGTCTTATTTTATTAGATCTATCCTCCTCAATTAACCATGACTCATTTACATTCGTCAAGTTGTCCACCTTTAAGTCTTCTAGAGTCTGTGTTTCAGAGGCTATCCTCATTCATTCACCCCAGGGACTACCCCCCTTAACTTGTCTAGGAGAGAGTCTAAACGGAGTGAGTAAGGATTAGAGTGACAACCCTTACTCTGAGCGTTGTCGCGATGCCTAGACAGTTTGTATGATAACAGGCTCTATTGGAACCTGGTGATAACCAGACTTCAGATCGATCTTGCTGAAATACTTGGCCCCCTTGAGTTGGTCTAGTAGGTCATCAATCTGTGGGATTGGATACCTGTTCCTGACAGTGATTTTGTTTAGTGCCCGATAATCAATGCAGAGCCTCCAGGTCCCATCGTTCTTCTGTACAAGTACAATCGAGCTCCCACAAGGTGAGGAACTTAGTCGGATGTGCCCTTTCTACAACAACTCGTGGATTTACGGCTTGATCTCTTCAATTTCCTGAATGGAACGACGATATATCAGCCCGTTGGGTAGAGGTTCTCTGGGAGTCAGGTCGATTGAATGCTTGACCTGACAATGCAAGGGTACCCTTGTGGATGAGGAGAAGATGTCTCTGTATTCTTCCACGACCATATCCACCTGCTTTTGTTGCTTGGAGGAACCCTTCCGAGGGGCCATAGTTGTGGCTACGACCTTCCCCTTACTTTGAGAGTGAAGCAGAAATAAAACAAATTTCCCAGTGTAGAGGTAATTTAATTACTTAAATTCCTTAACATAAATCGTCAACCCGGGGGTCCATGGACTTGCGAGGCACACGTGCACTATATGTGCTAGAGATCGGTTTTCAATTTCGAAAGAGAAATCTTAATCTATTAAATGAAAAAGATGGCAATTGACAAAAAAATATATCTATTCTAGAAAGTAATAAATCACACCACACACTTCCGGAAGTAAAAATTATTTGCGAGAATTGAAAGCACACACTTGCATAAATGAAATAACTAATCTAATCACTCTTGCATGAAATTGAAATTATTAATCTAAGCACACTTTACGAAAATCAAAGGAACATCATGTATTCTATAAACTCACAAATTACATTAAACATAATATGCAATTATCAACTCAAACTCTACTATTAACTTATCTCATTACATCTCCTTCCATGATTCCAAACCTCACATTACAAATTCTAGCTTTCAAGTTTACACATTAAGCAACTCTTTATCCTCTACTACCCCCCTCCTATGAAAGAGAATGCTCTATTATTTATACAAAAATTAAAGCAACTACCTCATTAATGGAGATCCACCATTCTCTCCTTAGATCCCTAAAAATCTTAACCAATTATACACATATCCTTTTATCCATGATTTTCTCCTATGAGATATGTTTGACTCCTATCCCAAATCTCCTTACAATCCTGAAGAGAATGAGAAATTGATCCTTGGAGGGCACATAAGAGTGCCTTGGAAGCTTCCAAATCACCTACACATGTCATCAAACTCATTCCTCCTTTAGGTATAAGTAAATACATGTTATTTTTCTAACTTTTAATCATAAATTCACTCTAAATACTTGAAACTAATAACTTTGGAAAATACAAAATATGAACCCATATGGTAATGAAAGTGTAGGGTTATGTAATGACAAGGTGATGAAATGAGGCAATAAAAGTGAGAATGAAGGTGAAAGTGTATGACATTTTGAAGACATCTTGGAGACCCAACATACTCCCCAACTGAAGTTATTGCATGTCCTCATGCAATCTATTGCATTGATCATGATTTGATCTTTTGAATTATTTTGCTTCTATATGAACTTTTGCTGACATTGATTCTTCTTCCTACTTTGCACAATCATTTGATAGCTTTGTTCCTTTTTGCAAAGTGTTCTTTTGATAAACATTTGATTGCAACATATTACTTTTGTTGGTTCTTGTGTGGCAACCGAATTTCATTAGTATTGGTTCTTGTGTAACAATACTTTTCTTATTTTTGTGTTGCATAAAAAACTTTTGAAATCATTTAATCAACCATCTAATGTGCTCATTCTTCTACCATTATTTGCAAAACATATAACTTTTTGAATCATAATGCAATAGTAGTTGTTTAGAAAAGTGTGTTGGTTAGGATGATGTGTGACATAAAAGGTGATAAAATATGAATGTGATATGAGGTATGAACATGAATTGGTATTCCCTCACCACATCTAAAGGTATTTTTAGTTTTTTATGAAATGAGAGAGGGAATATGATGAAGCATTTTCCAAAAATTATAATTTTAGTATTAAAGGAATTATATGATAAAAAGCTAGGAAATAACATACCTTTACTTACCTAAGAAGTGGACAAATTGTGCATATGTAGAAAATTTGTGGCTGGTGCTCAATCATGGAATAGAATGTAGAATTTCTTCTGCTTCTTGGTTGCATAAATGGTGGATGAAGTCATGAAAGTGGAATCTTTATTTCTGCTGCTAAATCTATTGTATCCGCTACAAAATGCTGAAGTGATATAGCCTTCACCTGCTACAAAACGTGGTGGTACAATTCTAGTCATGCAAATAAATGTGTTGTTGTCAAGCATGAAGAGAAGTCATTGGATTACCGGCCATTAATGGATGTCGTTAACCAATGCGAGGCAAACTCACCATTAATGTCAATGAGTGCTAAGGTACCTAAGTACATCTTGCGAAGTGTGAATAGATGAGCTGATGTCGAGCCACTTGTAAGATCTAACTATCAAGGGACATTGATGTATTCCCATGATTGTCAGCGATATAACTTGTCATTAATGCATACAAGCCTCAAGGTACTAATAAGGACTCTAGCCTTGAACCTAGATAATGTGTTGATGTCAATAGGCCAAGACTTGTTAGAAGGGAGGCCTTAATGAATCCTCCATCATCTAACGCGAGAAAAAACAATAATTTTGAGGGACTATGGATGAAATTTTTTGTAGTGGATCAAGGTTTATTTGAAAAAATGAAGGGAAATGGATGAATCATATTTGTAGGGGAGCTGAATGGTTTTATTGTTGGGTTACAGGTTAATGAAAGTGAGGTAGGAAAGTAGAATGACTATGAAGAAAAATGAGATGAAGATTTTATTGACTGAATGAGTAGGAATGCGATGGTAAAACTGGTTTATGAGAGGCTTTCTAATGATGTGATGGAACTAATTTGACATTCTTTATCCAAAATCATGTGCTCATGCTTGGATATCTCATCTTTGATGTTACTTTGATCATGTTCTTTTTGAAAGAAATGTGGTCTTTGAGAGACATTGTTTTACTTATGGTCATCTGTTTTATCTTCCTAGAACCTGCAAAAGCTTAGTAATTTTTCTACAAACAAATGTAAGATTATCAAAAGAGAGATGTGATCAATCTCTCTATTTATGACATTTACACAAAAAACCTAAGAATTGGTACTAATAAAACGAATTCATGAAAGATAATCAAATGAATTTGTACCTATTTCAAAACTAGTGACTCTGTTTACCTGTCATGTCTTGTTAGAAAATTATTCATTCCTTTACTATTTCAAATTCTTATGAAAGATTTCGTATTGTGTAGATATCATCAAGATCTTTCTGTCGATGTTTGAATCATCGAAAACCGATGACGTATGAAAAAGTTACGCTTATTTGAATTTTTTGTGAAACAATGAAAATAGTCATGTGTAAGTGTGTCATGGCAACATGATGCTGGTGTGAAAGATGAAGTAAACAAATGATATGGCATGTTGATCATGAATTTTCGATTAGAATGCATTGTTGATAGATAGATCATTGAATTGAATACAAAGCTGCATAATTATTTTTTAGCTGCAGAATGTGCACAGTTTCTGTAGCTAAAATCTTGAATCGGAAAGTTAAGTACACACAACTATGCATTTTGTTATGAAAAAATAATCAGTCCAATCTTCAAATTAAATAGTACCTCTTCGAGAAAACTAGAAAATACCCTACTGGTTTTATTGATTACTGGTTTTTTAATTTTGTTTTTTTTAATGCAAGGAATTTCCGATCTGCTTATTTACCTGTAAAACCTTAAATGGTTGAAAGATGGTAGAGAGATTTGTTTGTTATTCCATTTCTTTATGTATAGTTTCTCTATCAGGTCCTCTTCTCCATGACTCTTTGTTCCAGAAGCATCGTTTTGCTACACACCTCCAATCAAAGTTAATGCAACTGCAAGCTTTGTTGTGAATGGCTTGAACTCCACGACTTCACTTCTTTGATTAATTCCACAATGAAAGACAATAGTTGGTGAGTTAGATCCCGAGATTTTGCCTCAACGCAGGTGAAGCTTATTGTATTGCCATAATAACCCTTTGGAAGAGGTGGTTGGAATCAGGAACGAGCGTTTAAAGCAAACAACAATCTCAAATCTTGGTCGGCAGGGAGATTCAGAGCCTTTGTTCTTGATTGCCACAGGCATGCTGATAACGCTTCGAATGTGGTGCATTGGCTACCTTCCACGTGTCATAGAGTGTTCATAGGCTCACAGATCTCACTATGAACCAAATAAAAGTCTCTCAATATCTTGCAAATACAAAATCACAGGACTAGTCTTTTAGACAGAAACCAATACCTTATAGAGTGATCGCATAAGTAATTTGTCATCAAATGATCAAGAATTTGCACGTTTTAATGAAGCTTGATTTGTGATGTTCATCACAGATGACCCATATCTGGAGAAATCAGGTTCTGATGTCGAGTTACTCCTACAATTTTGAAGGTTACTTGTTCCTTTAGAGGACGTCATCTTTGGTTCAATGCCACTGTTTGATTGCCAAAGACTGCTTGCTGATTTGCAAGCAGGTGATGGACATGAAGGAGATGACAAAAAATGAAATGAAACTCCATGGTGGGATTTATGGGCATGTCTGAGAATGTCACATTTTTTAATAACATCTGAACATCATCAATGAGAGGGGAATGGTAAGGAGTTAATGTCAAACTCAGTCCTATTCCTCCGCTGTACTCGATAAATTTACTGAGGGGCAATGCTCGAACTCATTAAATTAAAATGAAAACAAATCTAAATCATTATTCGAGCATGTCCTAAAGCGGTGTAGTTCCTCAGAGGAATGGAATCGTACCATCCTTCTTCCTATCAACAAAATATATATCAAATTCAAGAATCCAGTCGAATTTTGTCCATCAAATGCAAATGAAAGTGAAAAATTACAATTTGTGTTTAAATGAAAATCAAGCGAAGATTGGCACTCATTCCAAGTTCATCACGTTCAAGTTCAAAGGTCCAAGTGGTAGCACAAATTCGGCCTTTTGTGAGGTGTTTCACGAGTGCTGCTTCCGAACCCTTCAGAGCTGTAGCGAGTGTATCTAATGCACTAAGTCTTGATATGCGCCAATGTAATTGTTGAACAGATGGCCATACGCACCAGATTTCACAAAATCGACAAGATCATTTTTCCAAGCGAGGTACTGAATCATCAATTTCTTATATATTTTCTTGGATTTGATCTTTTGGTAATCATGACAAACTTTGCTTCTTCCTTGGAATGCATTTTCTCTTGGTGTTGGTTGCCTTACAATGTTTCCTGCTCCCAAAGTTTAAACATGTGCTTGCATTTGGTGTACTGAGATTCTCGTTCTCCTCCAAGCACCAGATCGAATTATAAATTTCCTTCAAATTTTGAGCCCTTACACCTCTGCCTAGATACCCACTCAATTCATAACCATTCAGGGAAATCGAATGAGGGCATGATCCAATTGTCAATGGTTCCAACCCTGTCCTCTGCAAATGCTTCCACTTCCTTTCATGCTTTCAATCCCAAACTATATGCCTCCATTACCGATTTCTTTACAGGAGATGAACAAATGCTAGTGCAACGCAATTTTTTTGCAAAGGATATATGGGGTGCTTCTCAGTCTGTGACAGGTCGAAGGTTAAAAGACGATCCCTGGAGAAGAATAAAACTCTACAACTAGTGGTTGTTTGGGCAAAGGGCTCTGCTTGACTCGTTTTTGTAGGGGTCTCTTCTATTAGACATTGGGCACTACCAGGGCTTTCCCCGCTTGGGTGACTACCAATTCATTCAAATCCTATTTCTTTGATAGCAAACCTTCAAAGTTTGGGTTACCCTATAGTTCCCGGACTAAGTGCTTCTCACACGACCTTTTCTTAATGAAACTGATCTGTTAGAAGTATCCTTGATCTCAGTTTTCTTTGATTGAGTACAAATCGAGAGAGAGATCAAGGGATCAACCAGGTATGGAAGATGGAGATGAGGATAGTTTTCTTACCAGATCTAAATCCATCCCAGACGATGAATCTATTTCAAAAATTCAAGAATTTTAAGGTTAGACTATAAATTCTCCGGAATCTAGTGGAGATCAATGAGCAAGCGCCAAGTGGTATATATTTCAAAATGGGGGCGAATAAAAAGTAGTAGTAGTAGGGTAGGAAGGAGGAAATGCTAGGTCATTCTGGTACTAGTCACTCACAAGGGAATAACAACGTTCAACAACAACACCTTAATGCTTTACAACCTGTGGTGCTGCAAAACCCCTTCCCTTAGCAAAGGGTAGTAACTAACTAACAAGAGGGGTTGGGCATCCAAAACTGCTAGAAAATCAAGTGGAATCTCAGAAAATCAAGACTGCCAGAAATTCAAGTAGAATTTCAGCTAGTTCCTAGATCGGATTTTGGTCATTGAGATTGCAGCGAGAAAAACCCCTCTCAGAAGTGGCTCAATATAGTGAAATCGGGATTCCCTCTTCGAAATCGATGGAGAATATCTTGGAGCGATTTCTGAAACTTTATATCAATTGCAATTTTCATGGAATTTGAGGATTTTTACAGCTCTATCAATAGCTATGATCAGGATCATTTCTTGCATTCAATCCCATGAAAGCATTCTTCTCCGTGAATTATTAAAAAATGGGGTGGCTCGTACAGCACCACCGAAAAATAAAAAAAAATTTGAAAACTTAAAAAAACTTGTCAACGTTGATTTATTATATATATTTTTATTCTGTCCATATATATATATATATATATATATATATATATATATATATATATATATATATATATATATATATATATAGTTAGACATATATATTCAAAATCTAGTAAACTAATTAGAATTCTATGGTGCCAAAATTATTTCTATGAAAAATTAGAAAATGAAATTGCATTGTGAAAAAATGAAAACTAAAATTAAATGAAAAATGAAATTGAAAAAAAAAATTAAAAACTTGAAGTGAATCAGAAATTCTAAACAAAAAGGGATTTGAAATCAAAGGTTGATCCCTATGTGCACCTCCCCTGCAACGATGCCAAAATGTAGAGGTAATTTAATTACTTAAATTCCTCAACATAAATTGTCAACCTGAGGGTCTGTGGACTTGCGTGGCACACATGCACCATATGTGCTAGAGATCGGTTTTCAATTTCAAAAGAGAAATTTTAATCTATTAAATGAAAAAGATGGCAATTGACATAAAAATAAACCTATTCTAGAAAGCAATAAATCACACCACACACTTCTGAAAGTAAAAATCATTTGCGAGAATTGAAAGCACACACTTGCATAAACGTAATAACTAATCTAAGCACTCTTGCATGAAATTGAAATTATTAATCTAAGCACACTTTGCGAAAATCATAGGAACATAATGTATTCTATAAACTCACATATTACATTAAAAAGGATCTATGATTATCAACTCAAAATCTACTATTAACTTATCTCATTATATCTTCAAGTTACATCTCCTTCCATGATTCCAAACCTCACATTACAAATTCTTGCTTTCAAGTTTACACATTAAGCGACTCTTTATCCTCTACTACCCCCCTCCTATGAAAAGAGAATACTCTATTATTTATACAAAAATTAAAGCAACTACCTCATTAATGGAGATCCACCATTTTCTCCTTAGATCCCTAAAAATCTTAACCAATTATACACATATCCTTTTATCCATGATTTTCTCCTATGAGATATGTTTAACTCCTATCCCAAAATCTCCTTCCAATCTTGAAGAGAATTCGAAATTGATCCTTGGAGGCCACATAAGAGTGTCTTGGAAGCTTCCAAATCACCTACACATGTCATCAAACTCATTCCTCCATTAGGTATAAGTAAATACATGTTATTTTTCTAACTTTTAATCATAAATTCACTCTAACTACTTGAAACTAATAACTTTGGAAAATACAAAATATGAACCCATATGGTAATAAAAGTGTAGGGTTATGTAATGACAAGGTGATGAACTGAGGCAATAAAAGTGAGAATGAAGGTGAAAGTGTATGACATTTTGAAGACATCTTGGAGACCCAACACCCAGTTTGGGAGATGACCTTACTGCATTTCTTAGCAAAGATCAAAGAGATGGCGGTAGGTGGGGCTACCTTCGGTATCCTGTATAACTTAGTACCCAAAGAAATAATAACAGAGCGAGGTCTAGACTCATATACAACATGTGATTTCCATAAGTATGGTTGTCCTAATAATACACCACAAACTTCAATAGGAGCATCATCACACAATACCTAATCCATGAAGGGCTTGATGTTGTAGGACACAGTTCCCTCGGAAGAATGAAAGCCTCGTTGCAACCAACCCATGGATCCACTCTCACTCTAACACTAGTACCATTGCCAACCAGCTAGGATAGCCCAACAAAAATAATGTCAAAAGAGTCAATCATTGCCTTCCATATGACCGAAGAGTTTGTATAATATGTAGAAAATCCTGTAGATTCGCAAGCTCATGTAATGTACTAAAGCATAGGACAAGAATCTACCTCTACTTTCAACCAATGAAAGCCAATAGATCAATGAAAACAATATGAACAAGAAGAAGATAAATTAATGGAACATAACATAAGATGTATCTAGGGAAAGCCACTTCTTAGAACCCCACTATCTGTATTGCATATATCATAAATATGAGTGAAGATACAAATCTTGTTCTCACTAGAACAATTCGCACAAGTATGCTCAACTCTCTTAGCTCACAAGCTAGCTCTTGACCAACACTTAGCCAATTCTTTAACTCTCGAAGCCCCTAATCTCTTTTGTAATTCCTAGGATGAATAACTCGTATTTAAAGGGAATTCATGCTTCCAAAACTGTGCAATCCAAACATAGGATCAATCTCTGATGCATGCATGATATTTACACTCCAGTAAATAATACCACTGATAGTACATTGTCCCTGCACTCTAGTCTCAATTGGTTCTTTCTCTAAACTCACATGCATGAGTTTCTCATGAGGGAATCTTCAATTAACTGGAGTAGCAATAGTGGATGCATTAGTGCACCAACTAAAAATTAGTCCTTTATTAGTTCCAAAAACAATTTAGAACTAATTTAAATGAACTTAACTCAATAAACTAAGTGATCTAATTTCCAACTCAATTTAAACTCATACTGGACCCCTAAAATTTGGGGAGAACATATACATGACTATAGAAAGACTTCCAACTCGAAATTCCTAAGATAATTAAGTTAATTAAACTTAATTAACTATTTACAAGTTGCTATGAGAATAGAATTCGATTTTAATTCCCAGCTTATTTCAAGGACAAATTAAACTCGAATTTCTTGTTGCCATTTCTCAACACTCCCTCTCAACAAGAAAGGTATTATTAGCTACCCCAATCCTGTCTTTGTGAAACTCGAATTTACATATTGACAATGCCTTTGTCAAAATGTTAGAATCTTGCTCCTCTGTGGAAATGTACTCTAACAACATAATCCACCTCAATAAACAATCTTTGAGATGATGATACCAGATATCAATATTCTTGGACCGATCATGAAAAACTGGATCTTGAAAGAGTTTGATACAACTCTGATTATTGCAGTAAATCATAGTTGGATCCATCTGCTGACCAAACAAACTAACCATGATCTTCCTCATCCAGATAGCCTTACATGTTGCTTGACTTGCAGCCATGTACTCTGCCTCTGCCGAACTGAGTGCAACCGATCTCTGTTTCTTATTGTACTAAGAAGCTGTTACTGACTCAATACTGAAGATCCCTCCTGATGTGCTCTTCCTGTTGGATGGACTCCCTACCCAATCTGCATCGGTGAAGCCTTAAATCTTCACTTCCTTTGTCCGTCTGTACCATAATCCATACTGAGAAGTGCCCCTGAGGTATCTCAACACATGATTTGCGCCTTCCAATACAACTTGGTAGGCCTAACCATTGCTTGACTAAGCTGGTTAACTGCATAGCACATATCTGGTCATGTGTTCACCAAGTACATGAGTGAACCCACAAGATGTTTGTAAACATTAGCTTCCACTACTTCCCCTGAAGTAGAATCGTCCTTCCTCCAGTTACCTACTAAAGGAGTCTCTATGGGTTTGTTGCTCTCCATGTGGAATCTCCTAAGTATCTCGTTGGCATATTTTCGCTGAGACATAAACAACTCCCCATCTCCCTACCATACCTCCATGCCAAGAAAGTAATGCATGAGCCCCATGTCCTTCATCTCAAACTCTCTTGCAAGACTTGATCAACTGATCATCACTTGACAGTATGAGATCATCAACATAAATTACAATGATCAACAATTTACCTTCCGCCACTATGAGGTACAGGTTCGCATCCGCTTCACTCTTCGTGAAGCCCAACCCAATGAAGTAGCTATCTATCATGTTGTACCAAGCATGGGGTGCTTGCTTCAGCCCATACAAAACGCTTGCTTGAGCCAGCACACATGTGACTCACGGTCAAAGGTTTCAAAACATTCACGCTGCTCTATGTACACCTCTTCCTCAATCATTCCATTAAGGAAGGTTGTCTTCATATCCATATGATGTATCTTCCAACCCATCTGTGATGATAGTCCCAAGATATATCTAATTGACGAGTACCTTGCAACAAGGGCAAAGGTATCTTTATAGTCAATCCCCTCTACTTGTGAAAATCCACTGGCCACAAATATAGCCTGATGCTTCTCCACACTACCATTTGCAGCTTGATTTACATTGTAAAACCAAGGAGAGCTCACCACTAACTTGTTCTCTGGTCTCGAGACCACATCCCAAACATCGTTACGAAGTATGGAGTCATACTCCACCATGGCATCAACCCAAACCGACTGTTGCACTGCTTCCTTAAAGGAAGATGGCTTTGTCACAACAAATTCGCCCATAAGAGCCATGTATCTAGTGTACCTCTCAGGTGACCTCCTCTGCTTGCATTGAGAAGTGGGTGCTCCCACATTCTCACATGCATCATCCAACAATTTGTCAGACTCTCTGGTGCACTTTCTTCCCTCTCTGGAAGACTTTGCCTAAGTGGATGTCTCCACTCCTAGATCCTCTGCATGTGGCTGCTCCACATCAATCTGAGGCTTCTCAACCTTAGGAGCTAAAAGATCCTCATTCGCATGTAGCTCAAGATCCCTCACAAGGGAAACTCCATGGCCTTCTCCTCATTGAATCTGATATCCTCGTGAACCACTGTCATCCTGCTGGTTGGAAAATACACCCTATAGTTGTCAAGTGTATCAGTGTACCCCACAAATATCCCCAACTCTATTGTAGGCTCAAGTTTCTTCCATGCATCTTTGGTCACATGGAAATATACCGATGACCAAAAAATCCCGATGTGACCAACATCTGGCCTCTTACCAGAATAAGCCTCCTCTGGTGTCTGCATATCAAGTATTCGACGTGGGCTACGGTTATGAACATAAATTGTTGTGTTGCATGCCTTAGCCCACAAGTGTATTCGTAGGCCCTGATCATGCAACATCGCCCTCGCTACCACTATTATGCTTATGTTCTTCCTCTCGGCCACCCCATTCTGCTGAGGGTTATGGGGTGTCATCAACTCCCATTTAATCCCTTCTGTTGCACATAAGTTCTTAAACTCGTTTAAGACACACTGACCACCATTATCACTCCGTAGAGTTTTAACCTTCTTGTCCGACTCTTTCTCCACCAATGCTTTAAACTCACAAAAATTTGTGAAAGTTTGATCCTTTTCTGCATGAAAAATATCCACCATTTATGAGAATAGCCATCAACAAATATAACATAATACTTGTGTTTGGCCATGGATGTTGTCGAGAATGGTCCACACACATCTGAATGGAATCACTCTAAAATAGTCTTTGCTCAACTGTCTTTGTTGTGAAAGGAAGAATTCGTGTATTTTCCTAAAGTACACCCTTTGCCTGTATTCACTTACTCAAGCGTACCTTTGGGAAAACCAGTAGAGATCTATTGTAATATCTTCAAATCCCCATGATGCAAGTGGCCCAATCACCTATGCTGCAACTCGCCAATGTCTTAGCTATGCACCCTTTCTTCTTTTGTGCTCAGAGCAGCACACTCCTCTACCTCCATATTATAGATATTCTTCACCCGAATCCTTATATTCTTTACATGACCCATGGCTATGTGTCAAAGGAACGCCTTTCCTTTCAACAAGATCACATCATAGCCTCTATCCTCAAGCATGGAAACAGATATGAAGTTCTTCTTCAGCCCGGGCACATACATAAAATTCTTCAAGGTGAGTGGAGCCCCATTCTCCCTCTGAAAAGTAATCGTGCCCAATCTAGTAACACTATACTTCCCATCGTCACCCATCTCGATACGCATATGGAGATCTTTCTCCTCTAGGTCACTGAATAACTCTTTGTTGCGAGTCATGTGGAATGAAGCACCACTGTCTAAGTACCATACACTTCCAATCATTGATGAAACCATGCATGCAATGAGGGAAAATTCCAATTCAAATTGAGAGGCGAAAGCCTCACCAGCCACTCCTCCTGAGGACTTCTTCTTGGACTTCTTGAGTGGACAATTTGTAGCAAAATGGCCCAACTCATGACAATGAAAATACTTAACTTTCGTCATGTCTTTCTTCCTACCTCCATGATAAGAATTCGATTTGGAATGGGAAGCTTTCCATTTCCCCTTCTTCGCCTTAATCACTAAGGCACAATTTCTCTTCATCATCAGTCTTTGATGAAGAGCCATCCCTGGTGTTCCTCCTGATCTCCTCCTGCATCAAATCCAACCATAGTCGTTCCCAATCTGGCAGCTTCTCTTGACCATTGACAAAGTCCTGATAACTATGCCAACTCTTTGGGAGTCCCAGAAGAGCAAGACTCACCATATCATCCTTGGCAACCATAATTCCAACACTTCCAAGTTCATCACGACATTGAGTGAACTTGGTTAAGTATTTTGGAATAGTCTCGCCTTTCTCCATTTTGATTTTTTGAAGTTTGTCCTTCAGTGCCAATTTCCTTTGGTCACTGTTGTTTTGATACAAGTCCATCAATGTTTTCCACATAGCATATGGAATTTCCTTTCCATGGAGACTCGAGAGAATGTGGTCTCGAACTCCCTCAAGGATTATCCACCTCGCCTTTGCCACACACTTCTTCCATTCGGCCAAATTTTGTGCATTCGATGTTGATGGCTTAGGAATTTCTTGATTAACAAATTACTTCAAGCCATTATCCTCTAGCACAACCTTCATTCTATCCTTCCAGGCTATAAAATTCGAGTTTCCTTCCATGGCATACTCAAGCCGCAAACCGTAGAACGCCATTTGCCGATCATGAAGTATGTATTGAAAATTCGAATTTCACTTGTAACCCAAAACTCAAAACTTCGAAATATCCTCTAGTATACTATTCTCAGCTCCAATACCATGTAGAAAATCCTGTAGATTCACAATCTCATGCAATGTACTAAAGCATAGGACAAGAATTTACTTCTACTTTCAACCAGCGGAATCCAATAGATCGATGAAAACAATATGAACAAGAAGAAGATAAATCAATGGAACATAACAAAAGATGTATCTAGGGAAAGCCACTGCTCAAAACCCCACTATTTGTATTGCATATATCAAAAATATGAGTGAAGATACAAAGATTGTTCTCACTAGAACAATTCCGCACAAGTATGCTCAACTCTCTCAGCTCACAAGCTAGCTCTTGGCCAACACTTAGCCAATTCTGCCGCTGTCCAAGCCACTAATCTCTTTTATAATTCCTAGTATGAATAACCCATATTTAAAGGGAATTCATGGTTCCAAATCCACGCAATCCAAACATAGGATCAATCTCTGATGCATGCATGATATTTACACTCCAGTAAATAATACCATTGATAGTACACTGTCCTTGCACTCTAGTCTCAACTGGGTCTTTCTCTAAACTGACATGCATGAGTTTCTCATGAGGGAATCTTTAGTTAACTAGAGTAGCACTAGTGGATGAAATAATGCACCAACTGACTATTAGTCCTTTATTAGTTCCAAAAACAATTTAGAACTAATTTAACTGAACTTAACTCAGTAAACTGAGTGATCTAATTTCCAACTCAATTTAAACTCATACTAGACCCTTAAAATTTAGGGAGAACATATACATGACTACAAAAGACTTCCAACCCAAAATTCCTAAGCTAATTAAGTTAATTAAACTTAATTAACTATTTACAAGTTGCTATGAGAATATAATTCGATTTTAATTCTTAGTTTGATTCAAGGACAAATTAAACTGGAATTTCTTGTTTCCATTTCTCAACAAAAGACTTCTCCGGAGTTCTCAACCAAACCATCAAGTCGATGGGATCAACATATTTCCTTTTAATCACTGAAGTCCATAAGTTTTCCTTGGTTAGAAGACTCTAGCTAGATTTTTTCTGCCAAAGAGCGAGAGAAACAAGAGAGATCCTTTATACCCCACCCTCCCTTCTCTTTAGGACAAGCAATTTTCTCCCAGGCCACCCATGGAAGTACATCATCCACTTTGGAACCCGCCCATACAAACCAACCACAGATTTTCTGGATTTGAGATAAGATGCCTTTTGGAACCCATGAAAGAGAAATCCAGTAAACTGGAATAGCCTGAAGGACCGATTTAATAAGAACCAAGCACCCGACTCGAGATAGCCACTTAAAGCTCCAGTGCTTGACTCTTTTTTCAATTTTTGTAACTAACCATTTCTAGTCCAATTTTTTGTAAGAGTCCAACTTCAATAAAAGCCCAATGTATTTTAGGTTTTCCATCAAAGGTTTAACTTCAAAGAGAAAAATAGATACAGATCTGTTTATCTCTGCCTGGTAAATCCATTGTGAGTAATAGAGGATTTTTGTGCATTTATAGTCATATGTTCCAAAATGGATTCAGTTTTGCCTCCATATCAATTCTTCAAATGCATATGAAAGTGGGATCAAGTTGAAGTGCTCGTCAAGACGATTCCAACGGTGTGAACGACGTGAAAATCCGAGTTCGGATGAAGAAGTTAAGGCCAGTCAAAGTTTCAAGGCAAACTAGGGCAAAAAGTCAAAGTCAAAGAGGTCAACAGTCAACGCTTACATCAGTAGGACACGTGTCGTCCTGGGAATATGCCACATGTTTTGGATGACGTCAGTAGAGAAGGTGACGTGGTAGTTTTTGACTGGTTCACATGGGCCAATCTGGTGCTGACACATGGCTCGGATTTGCCCAATATTGGCATGCAATTCCAAAATTTTGGAGGTCAGGGAGGATCGAACCCCTGACCTCACGGAAGGCTAAGACTTCATGGGATTCTTCTCACCGAATGAGCTACTTTTCCGCTTGTTCATAATGGCACAGATATGGTATTTAAGGTGGTTAGGTTGAAACTGCCGAAAAAGGGCCAGATAGTCGAGGTCAACTCCACGACCGTCGGTCCCTTAACATTAGTTGTTATCATAACCGCCGGACCACACCATAGTTGTAAACCATCAGAATATCCCACATGCGCGACGATATCATATATCATATGATATACATACATATATATATATATATATATATATATATATATATATATATATATATATATATATATATATATCCATAATCAAAGGGATATGTGGCAGAAGGGTCGGGCGGAGGTTTCAAACTGCCGACCTTCCAAAACACTTATATAAATAGCGCTTTAACACAAGTCCGCTAGCCAACATACCAAGCGGTGGAGCTTGGTATTCCATTCGCCCAAATTTTATATATTGTTATGTAGGTGCCGAACCCGCAACACCACCAGCGTGCTTTCCAAAGCGGTTTTTGCAGGTAGAGGTGGTTTTGTGCAGCGGAAAGGCGGTTTTTGCAGGTGTATGGTGGTTTTTGACTTTCCAGGGGGTCTGGAAGTCACTGTGGCCAAATATGGTCGAGTTTACACTCATTTGACTTGAAATTTCGAGCTGGACGCAGTGGTGATGTCCATTTTATCATCTGAGACTCTGTTTTTGAGCTCATGCCTATAACAACATATTGAAGACAAAATAAAGAGGTCAGCATTGGAAGCGAAAGGACCAGGAGACGTAGCCAGAAAGTCTGGTGAACTCCTTTATTAAATTTGGCTGTGTTGATGTGTTTAAATGTGTCTTCAAATTGTTTATGTGTTTATGTTATTCACAATATTTTCGATCCGTTGCACTAAGTAACATAAGCGAATTCACACATAGTCTATAATACCTTTTTCATTAATGGATCAAGTGGTATCAGAGCTCAAGGTTTTTAAGGTTTGACAAGTTTGTGTGAAGATTTGAATGCTTACTAGGTTGAGGCTCAAGCGAGGAAAAGGAGAGCTTGTTGAAGCAAATCCAGAGATTGGAAGGGTCTTTTCACAAAGAAGGATGGCGGATGAAACTCCACTCGGGTCAGAATCCCAATTCTTGGACAATTTCATGACGATACATGCCATGGTAGAAGAGATGTATCATGAGTTTAAAAAGGGTAAAGGTGAAGGTACTTCATCACCTAAACCAAACAAAGGAATAGAGAAACCTTTTCTTTTTACTCCTCCAGATAAAGAAGATAAAGGAAAGGGAGAAAAGCCTCCTCCATCTCCTCCATCATCACCATCATCGTCATCATTCTCTTCTTCTCATAAAACAAGTTCTTCTAAGTGAAGAAAAATAAAGCCTCTTTGATCAAATTAGATGTAAAATTTGATTTGCCAATTTATGATGGAGAACTTAATGTTGAAAATCTTGATAATTGGATAAGACAAATTGATGTATATTGCAGGGTGCAGAAATTCGATTCAGAAAGAAATAAGATCCAACTTGCTAGCCTTTGACTTGGAGGAATCGCACTTGTATGGTGGGAAGGCAATACACAAGCAGATCTCCAAAAGCATGGTAAAATCATTTCAACTTGGAATGAATTTGTTTCTGCTATTAAAAATCAATTTTATCCATTGGCTTATATGCAACAAGCAATGATGAGTTGGCAAACACTACGTCATTTAAAAGGTCAAAGTGTTCAAAGTTATACTCAGGAATTCCGTAAGAGAGCTTTAACATTATGCATTTCATTGGACTCACCAGAGACATTGTTGAAATACATAGGTGGTCTTCGTAGTTATTTGAGGTATACCATACTTATGCTTAATCCAACTAGCTTAGATGATGTATCTGTTCAAGCAACTCATCTAGAAGATAGAGGTAAAAATGTAACCCTAGATGTTGGGAAATCATCCAAACCTATTGAAAGCAAGAATAAAGGCAAGAAGAAACTCAAGTGGAAAGAGAAGAAGCAAACACTGTGAAGAAGGATAAACCTTCATGCACTCATTGTAAGAAGGAAGGACACGATGAGGCACACAACTGGTCATTGCATCCAGAATTGAAGCCTAAGAAGTTTGGAGGCAAAGAGCAAAAGAATGTTGTTGCTATTCAAAAGGACTTCAGATTAGATTTAGGTGACGAGACAACGATTACAGCTATAGGTATAAAAGGTAAAGATTCTAAAGCATCTACAAGTACTTCTTCACATTCTGTTGATAATGATAAATTATGAGAGAAAAAGAAATGAGCTATTTCACATAAGAGTCATTTCCAAGCATACTAAAATTGATACTTTATTTGATAGTGGGTCACAAGTTAATTTGATTTCTGAAGCAATTGTAAAGAACTTGCGTCTAGAAACAAAACATCATAAAAAACCACATCCATTAGGTCGGGTGTGTGATAAAACTAAGCTACAAGTTACGAAACAATGTAAACTTTGTTTTGTTGGTTCAAAGTTTGTAGATGAGGTTGAGTTAGACATAGTCCCATTGGATATATGTGGATTGTATTAGGAAGTCCATAATTGTACGATAAAAATGATATTTTCTATCGAACTGAAAATAAGTATCAGCTTACTAAGGATGGAATTGAATATATTGTAAGGGCTCATAAACTCAAAGATAACTTCTCTCATAAATTCTGGACAGATGAAAAGAATTGTAAATGCAAGTAAACAATTTTTACTTATGATTGTAAAAGCAAAGGATATTGATAAATCCGATGCATTCCAAGGTTGTAATCCTAAACATAAAGCAGATCTAGTTAAAGTTGTTTCCGAGAGCCTAAAGGGCTTCCACCCAAGCGATAGATAGAACATGAGATTTATTTGCAGCAAGATGCTCCACTATCTAACATTGGAATGTACAGGTTATCAGCTCTAGAGAATGCAGAAATAAGGAAGCAGGTACAGGAGTTTCTCGATCAAGGGTTTATTCAACCAAGCACATCACTGTGCGGATCACCTATTGTGTTAGTGCGAAAGAAAGACAGTTCGTGGAGAATGTGCATTGATTTTAGAGCATTAAATAAAATCACAATAAAGAATCGTTATCCTCTTCCTCGTATTGATGATTTGTTAGATCAGTTAAAAGATGCAATTTACTTCTCTAAATTGGACTTGCGAAGCGGCTACCATCAGATCAGAGTTGCAGAACAGGATGTATGGAAGACTGCTTTCAAAACGAAGCAAGGACTCTATGAATGGATGGTTATGCCTTTTGGCTTAACTAACACTCTAGCTACATTCATGTGAGTCATGATTGATGTATTTAGACCATTCATTGATGATTTTGTAATAGTCTATTTAGATGATATTCTTGTTTTTAGTAGAACATGGAATGAACATGTTAAGCATGTAAAGTAGATTTTAGATGTTTTGAAAAGAGAAAATCTCTATGTAAAACTGTCAAAATGTGAATTTGGCAGAACATCTTTGAATTATTTGGGTTATATTGTAGGGGGTGGTTGTAGGTTTTAACCCCGTACAGAATTACCTGCATACGAATTCTAAAACACAGAAAATAAACAATGTGAGAGCATAACACATAAAACACATATACACAGAGATTTTCCCCTGGATCCCAAAACCGCGACTACCAGCTTGATTTTTCATTATATTCCTTTCAATGTTGCAATACATATGTATACATGCCGAAGCATCCAATACCATGGACCAAAAACCATCACGTCCAAAACCATGGACCGAAAACCATCGCGTCCAAAAAACATGTGCGAAAATTATGCACAAAACTATAGGTGGGTCTGCCCAACCTAACATAGGGTCCAAAACCAAAATTTTCCAGGGTGCTACCCCGGACCCCATAAAGTGGGGTTACAAGTACGCCTCAAACCCCCACTACACAGTCGACGCAACGAAGGGGGGCTCCGCCCCCCCTCTAACCCCCCGGTTAACTACGTGGGCTAGTTGTGGAAAGAATATAACACAACCCAACATTCTCCCACTTGTTGTTTTCTTTCCACAGGGGGCCACAAGAGAGCTTAGTCATTTTTCCAGTCCTGAAATGCCCATAGTCTCTCTACACCAAGAGAACTTCTAAGAGCTCACAGATTTTGTCAATGCATCTGCAGTATTCTTCAAAGTGTCCACCTTTACTAGCAACACCTTTTTGTCTTCTATCATATCCCTCACAAAGTGATACTGAACATCAATGTGCTTTGTCTTTGAATGATATGCGGGGTTCTTTGCCAAGAAAATTGCACTTTGGCTGTCATAGTCTATCCTTATAGCTCCCTGTACTAACCCCATACTTGAACACAATATTTGCAACTAAACTGCTTCCTTGCCTGCATGAGTGGCTGTCATGTATTTTGCCTCTGTAGTTGATAGTGCCACTATAGATTGTTTCTTACTCATCCAACTAACTACACCTCCAAATAGGTTAAACACATACCCACTTGTAGATCTTCTCTGATCCAGATCTCCAGCCTAGTCTGCATCAACAAAGCCATGAATATCCAACACTCTATCCAATCTTGGTCTTCCTTGGTAGCACAAACCATAATCACTAGTGCCACGCAAATACCTGAAAACTTGCTTCACTGCTGTCTAATGCTCCTTTCCTGGTTTTGACATAAACCTGCTTAATACTCCCACTGCATGTGCAATGTCTGGTTTAATACAGACCATTGCATACATCAGGCTACCGACTGCACTTGCATATGGAACACGGGACATGTCCTCTTCCTCTTCTTGTGTCTTGGGACACTGTTTAGCAGATAACCTCACACCTATAGGAATAGGAACCTTCACTGGTTTACTATCCTGCATATTAAACCTCTGCAGTATTGTCTTGACATACTTCCTTTGGTTTAACCAGAGCTTCCTCCTTGCCCGATCTCTTTTAATTTCCATGCCCAAATATAGTTTGCAGCACCAAGATCTTTCATGTCGAATTTGGAGGGAAATTGGGTCTTCAAATCCTAGATAATTTCTTTGTCATTTCCAACCAGCAACATATCATCCACATACAAGACCAGATAAATAACACGGTCACCAATTAATTTAAAATACACACAGTCGTCTGCTTTGCTTCCGGTGAAGCCAAGTCGTCGTATAAATGTATCAAATTTCTGATACCACATCCTTGGTGACTGTTTTAACCCATACAGAGACTTCTTTAACTTGCATACCAATTCTTTCTTACCCTTCACCGCAAAGCCTTCAGGTTGCTTCATGTATATTTCCTCTTCCAGATCCCCGTGAAGAAATGTTGTTTTCACATCCATCTGTTCTACCTCAAAATCAAAAGTAGCAGCAACAGATAAAAGTAGTCTAATAGAAATTACCTTGGCAACAGGAGAAAAAATATCACCAAAATCAATTCCCGGGACCTAGGAATAACCTTTTTCTACCAACTGAGCTTTGTATTTCTCCACTTTTCCTTCTGCATTTGTCTTCTTTTTGAATACCCATTTGCTTCCAATGGGTTTCCTTCCAGCCGACAACTCCACCAGATCCCAAGCCTCATTTTTGTGCAAAGATGCCATTTCATCAACCATGGCCTCTTTCCAGAGTTTTCCATCCTCTGAATCCACTGCTTCCTTCACAGTTCTGGGATCATCATCATTAACAGAGAAAGCAAAATTTGAATAGAAAGCAGATGGACTATACCTTTCTGGCTACCTTCTTTCTCGAATTGATCTTCTCACAGCCGGAGTTTGTGGCTCTTCATCTTCTGATTCCTCCTCTGCTGTAGAGTCTGATTCTTCCTCCTTTAGCTCAAACTCTATCTTCTCAGGTTTCTTTGGTTGGACTTCATGTTTAATAACATCTTTCACCTCTCTGAACACACATCTCGGTTGTACACAACCTTCCTTGTTACTGGATTCCAAAGCTTATAACCCTTTAAACCATCCTTATACCCAATAAAGATACACTTTTCAGATTTACCATCCAACTTGGTTCTTTTGTCCTTTGGAACATGTACATATGCATCACATCCAAATACCCTCAGATGTGAAAGAGAGGGTTTCTTACCAGTCCATACCTCTTGTGGAGTCTTATCCTCCAACGCTGATGAAGGTGACCTGTTGACCAGGTAACATGCAGTATCCACCGCCTCTGCCCAGAATTCCTGTCTTAACCCGGCACCAGTGAGCATGCTTCTTGCCCTTTCCATCAACGTCTTGTTCATTATTTCTGCAACTCCATTTTGCTGAGGTGTATATGGAGTAGTCTTCTACCGTGCTCTACCACACTTCTTACAGAATTCTTCAAATTCCTTACTGCAAAACTCTCCACTGTTATCTGTCCTCAACACCTTTATCTTCTTCTCTGTCTGGTTTTCCACCAGAGCCTTGAATTCTTTAAACCTAGCAAAGACTTCAGATTTCTTCTTAAGGAAATATATCCATGTATTCCTTGAGAATTCATCTATAAATGATACATAGTACACAAACTTACCCAGTGATGGAACCTTCACAGGTCCAAACACATCACTGTGCACAAGCTCTAATATCTGTTTCGCCCTCTTACTACCAGAGGGGAAACTCACCCGATTCTGCTTCCCATATACACAATTTTCACAGAAATCAAAATCTAGAGAGCTATCACTCATGCCTTCTACCATACCTTTACCATGAAGTATTCGAAGGCCCTTCTCCAATATGTCCAAGCCTTTGATTCCACAACATGGTCTTCTCTCCAGAGACCACTAGATTTTTTGCTCCACTTTCAGGAACCACAGAACTGTTGCACCCATCAATAACAGTGCTACCTTATAGCTTGTAAAGAGTTCCAAGTCGAACTCCCCGCATCAATACCAGTGCTCCCCGAACCATTTTGCAGGTATCCTTCTCGAACACTGTTTTTACACCTGCATCATCAAACTTGCTTACAGAAATTAGATTTCTGGTCAATGCAGGAATATGCAGAACACCCGGAAGTGTTCTAACCCTTCCACCTTGTAACTTCAACTTTACTTTTCCGCAACCAACAATTCTAGCCTTCCTATCATCCCTTAAGAAGACATCACCACCATCGTATTTCTCATACTCGCAGAACCACTCTCTATGGGGAGTGAAGTGAAAGGATGCACCTGAGTCAATCAACCATGCCTCATGATCTACATGTGTACTTGAAGAAGCTAAGTACACATCCCCACCTTCATTTGAGGTGGTTTTCGCCTCTGCAGAAGGAGCATCATCAGATCCCTTTCCTTTATTAGGAGCTTTAGATTTACCATCCCTTTTATAGTGCCCTTCCTTTCCGCATTTCCAGCACACCACCTTTACAGGTTTTCTTGGAGATCTAGATCTCCCTCTAGATTTAGATCTCCCACTTGATGAATTATTTTTGTTTATGTTCTGGGATCGTCCTCGTACAGACAAGGCATCACCATTCTGGCTCTCCATATTTTTCCATCTCATCTCCTCCGTCAGCAAGGATGAGACTATTTCATCAAACTGCAAGGCAATTGTATTGCTACCTATTGCAATAACCAGACTATCCCACGAATTTGGTAGAGAAAACAACAAACCGATGCACTTATCTTCATCTGAAATTTTAATATCAACAGATGCTAACTGACTTACCACAATATTAAATGCGTTCAGATGCTCTGTCACCGAGTCTCCATCTTTCATCCTCAGGTTATATAGCTTTTTCCGTAGGAACAGTTTATCCACCAGAGACTTAGTTGGTACAAAGTCCCTAACTTGTCCCACAAAGCCTTCGCCATAGCTTCCCCTGATACATTCAACAATACTGAATTTGAGACACACAATAGTATTGTGCTCTTTGCCTTCCGATCCAACTTATTCCATTCTTCATCGGACAATCCCGTTGGTTTAGTACCTGGATCTACCATGATCCACTGATCTTTATCCACCAACAGATCCTCCATCTTGAGTTTCCACAACTCAAAACTCTGACCATTAAATTTCTCTATCTTTATCTTTCCACTGCTCGCCATCTTCTTTCACCAACAGAATCGATCTCGCAGATCTCCCACTGAACAGGGTCTACCACAGGCCCGAGCGAAACCCCTCAGCAACAAAGGTGTCCCCTTGAAGCCAAAACAACTCTGATACCAAATGTAGGTTTTAACCCCGTACAGAAATTACCTGCATACGAATTCTAAAACACATAAAATAAACAATGCGAGAGCATAACGCATAAAACACATATACATAGAGATTTTCCCCTAGATCCCAAAACTGGGACTACCAGCTTGATTTTTCATTATATTCCTTTCAATGTTATAATACATATTTATACATGCCGAAGTATCCAATAACATGGACCGAAAACCATCGCGTCCAAAAAACATGTGCGAAAATTATGCACAAAACCATAGGTGGGTCCGCCCAACCTAACATAGGGTCCAAAACCAAAATTTTCTGGGGTTATGGGTATGCCTCAAACCCCCGTGACCCCCCCCGCTACACAGTCGGCGCAACGAAGGGGGGCTTCGCCCCCCCTCTAACCTCATGGTTAACTACGTGGGCTAGTCATGGAAAGAATATAACACAACCCAATAGTGGTGAATTGAGGATAGATCCCTTTAAGGTCGAAGTCATTGTAAATTGGCCTAAGCCCAATACTGCTACAAAAGTTAGAAGTTTCTTAGGGGCAACACAATATTGGAGAAAGTTTATTGCTAAGTTTTCTTTGATTGCAACTTCTTTACATGATTTGAAAAGTGTGAAACAATTGTTTAAGTGGGGAAGCAAACAACAAAAAGCCTTCGACACATTGAAAGAAAGGATCAGTACAATGCCAGTACTAGCACTACCAAATCTTCAACATCCATTTGAGTTTGAGACAGATGCAAGTGAATATGCCATGGGGACAATGTTGATGCAACACAGAAAGCCTATATGTTTTCATTCTAAGACATTCACATCAACAGTAGTTAACTATCCTACATATGATAAAGAATTACATGCATTAGTTCAGAGTGTTAAAAAGTGGAAACATTACATAATGGGTAAAGAAACAATCATACACACAAATCATCAACCACTACAATACTTACACTCACAAACTAAATTGCAACAATCAAGACATTACAGGTGGATGGGTTTTCTACAACAATTTCATCTTGTTATCAGATATAAGAAGGGCATACATAATAAGGTTGCAGATATGTTATCAAGACCAATTATAAATGCATCCACAATACTTAAGCATAATTTAGTAATTCATGAAAGTTACATTGAACAATATGCTCAAGACATAGATTTTAAGGATGTATATGCAACTTTAAATCATGGCAAGCAGGTAGAAGAATTGGATTATTACATAAAGGACAAACTCTTATATCATTTGGGAAAGTTATGCATTCCACAAAATGAAAGAGTTAACATAATTCGAGAAGCACATACTTCTCTCATATCAGGTCATTTTGGTGTAAGCAAAACAGTTGCACAATTACAAAGATTTTGCTATTGGCCACGGATGAATGAGACAATTTCTAGATATATTAAAGGATGTACTATGTGTGCTACAAGCAAGCCAAGTAATAGAAAATTAGGCTTGTATACTCCATTACCAATTCCTTCTCGTCCTTGGGAAAGTGTTTCGATGGATTTTGTTGGGGGACTGCCAAAGTCTAGAAAAGGTCATGATTATTTGTATGTAGTTGTGGATGGGTTCAGTAAAATGTGTATTTTGACACCATGTAATAAACAGGTCACAGCTGAACAAACTGCAAAGTTGTTCTTTCAAAATGTATGGGTTCATTTTGGGTTACCCACTTCTATTGTATCCGATCGAGATTCTCGATTTGTCGGGAAATTTTGGTCGAGTCTATGGGAGTTGATGGACACAAAGTTGAAGAAGAGCACGACATTTCATCTGCAAACAGATGGTCAGACAGAAGTGGTCAACAGGACAGTGATACAGTTGCTTCGAGGATATTGCAGCAAGCATCCCAAACTTTGGGATGAGCATTTGTGTTATGTGCAGCATGCTTACAACCATGCAAAACATTCTTCTACTCAGAGATCTCCTTTTGAGACTTGTTTTGGTTTTATACCAAAGTCTCCCTTGGATTTTGTCTTTGGTAAAGACATAGCAGTTGATGAACACAGTGATGTGGACAAAGCAAGCAAGTTCATTGAACAAATCCAGGAAATTCACTAGTCAGTACAGGAACAGCTGGAAAGAAGCCAAGCAAAGTATAAAGCGCGACATGACAAGCATCGACTTGAGCATAGTTTTCAAGTTGGTGATCAAGTCTGGTTGTACATAAGCAAAGAAAGACTGCAAGGGGAAGGTAAAAAGTTGAAACCAATTAGATATGGTCCTTTCAAAATACTTGATAAAAAATTGGTGAAAATGCTTTCCGCCTAGATCTACCAGCTTATATGCAGATGTGTTTCGTCGTAAATGTTGAAAACTTGAGATTGTATGAACCTTCATTGATTGAAGATCCTGAGGAGAAAGGTCAGCCACCTTCCATTGAAGATCTTTTGCCCGAGTATCTCAATGAGATACAGGAGGACACAGTTCTTGACAGGAGGATAAGAACTTTGCGACGGGGAAATGTTGAGTATCTTCGAGTTGGAATCAAAGGTACAAATCCATGTAAAGCATGATGGATAGAGATTGGAAAAGTGAGGGAACTTTATCCTCACTTACTCGATAACTGAAACCAACTTTTGGTGGTCCAAAAGCTTCTAGTGGGGAGGAGTGATCCAAAATGGATTCAGTTTTGCCTCTAGATCAAAGTCTTCAAATGCAAATGAAAGTGGGATCAAGTTGAAGTTCTCATCGAAATGATTCCAACGATGCAAACGACGTGAAAATCCAAGTTCGGATGAAGAAGTTAAGGACAGTCAAAGTTTCAAGGCAATCTAGGGCAAAAAGTCAAAAAGTCAAAGTCAAAGGAAATTCAAAGTCAAATTCAAACAGGTCAACAGTCAACACTTACATCAGTAGGACACGTGTCATCCTGGGAATGTGCCATATGTTTTGGATGATGTCAATAGAGAAAGTGACGTGGCAGTTTTTGATTGGTTCACATGGGCCAATCTGGTGCTGACACATTGTTACACAGTAATTTGTCACCGTTTGTCACCGTCCCTGTTACCCCTCTCCCGCACACTGGAGGACTCATTCCGGGACCTGTGAGAAGTGACATGACCTGAAACCACTTGCATCATATTCCTCTAAGTATGAGCTTCATATGCCCTGAAGACATCTCCTGCAAAATACCCATGAAAACAGCTCTTTTTGCATTAGCGCGGGTCCACAGTTCACTGCCCGTGCCAATGAGGAAAATCCTCTAAAAAGGGCGCGCCGTTGGCGCTCTGTCTCAGAGTCGCACTCGCGCCAACCGAATTGAGTAAAGTTTTCAACGAACAAGCTTCCGAAGGTTCTCCTTAACCCATTCACCAACTGAATCTATGTTGAGCTAGGATGGTTTGGCTTCGAATCTCCATAGAAGGGAAGTGGTTTGCCACCTTTCATGGAAGTTTCCAAGTGATAAAGCCAATCCCATGAATAATGTGGTTGATCCTATCTCTTTCCTCTCTATCTATAAAAGCTTGCCTCTATGCCTTGAGCAAGCTAGTAGTTCCAGTTCTAGTATAGTGATAGAGAATACCAGGAGTTCAAGAGTTTGAAGCTGCAAGAGCCTTCTTTGCACCCATAAGGCCAAATCTAAGTGAGGAGATTCTTGTCACCCAAAGAGAGAGAGGCTTGTTTCCCATCCCAACAAGCTTTGCAAGACTTGTGTAGCTGACTACCCAGCCAAAGGAGGATTTGACGTCAGAACAATGGTTGTATTCTTCTTTGTTATTTATTAATAATAGATGACTATCATTATGGTTCCACTCTCATTATCCTATGATTGATGTTGAGTTATATCTTTTCTGACTGATATATAATTGCATCTACTAGATTTTATGCTTGTATTCGTGTTGTTCTTTGCATGTGCAGGTGTCCAATCACAGAGATCGTGGGGATCGTGACCGGCCGAGGCAAAGGAACGAGAGCGACGTCTCTTCTACGAACATTAGCGTTGGAATCCAAGTAGGTTCTCACCATCTACTTTTTATTTGCAATTAGGAACTTGCGTGATAGCATTGTGTGATTGTTGCTAGACCTGGTCTGGGCTAGTAGGGATCGTCTCTGTCCACAGAGAGGATTTACCTCCACAACACACATGGCAGCCCAGATTTTCCCAATATTGGCATGCAATCCCAAAATTTTGGGGGTCAGGGAGGACCGAACCCCTTAGCTCCTGGAAGGCTAAGACTTCACCGGATTCTGCTCACTAGATGAGCTACTTTGTCGCTTGTTCATAATGGCGCGGATATGGTATTTAAGGTGGTTAAGTTGAAACCGCCGGAAAAGGGCTAGACGGTCGGGGTCAACCCCACGAATGCTGGTCCCTTAACATTAGTTGTTATCATAATATTCGGACCACACCATAGTCGCAAACCATATATACATGTAACCATATGCTCAGAATATCCCACATGCGTAGAGGTATATATATATATCTATATATATATATATCTATATATATATATATATATATATATATATATATATAGATCTATATATATATATATATATATATATAGATTAACCATAGTCAAAGGGATATGTGGCGGAAGGGTCGGGCGGAGGTTTCGAACCGCCGACCTTCCAAAACACTTATAAAAATAGCGCTTTAACACAAGTCCGCTAGCCAACATACCAAGCGGTGGAGCTTGGTATTCCATCCACCCAAATTTTATATATTGTTATGAAGGTGCCGAACCCGCAACACCACCAACGCACTTTCCAACACGGTTTTTGTAGACAAAGGTGGTTTTGTGCAGCGAACAGGTGGTTTTTGTAGGTGTATGGTGGTTTTTAACTTTCCAGGGGGTTTGGAAGTCACTGTGGCCAAATATGGTCGAGTTTACACTCATTTGACTCGAAATTTTGAGCTGGACGCAGTGGTGATGTCCATTTTATCATCTGAGACTCTATTTTTGAGCTCATGCCTGTAACAACATATTGAAGACAAAATAAAGAGGTTAGCACTGGAAGCGAAAAGACCAGGAGACGTATCCACAAAGTCTGGTGAACTCCTTTATTAAATTTGGCTGTGTTGATGTGATCAAATGCGTCTTCAAATTGTTTATGTGTTTATGTTATTCGCAATATTTTTGATCCGTTGCACTAAGTAACATAAGCGAATTCACACATAGTCTATAATACCTTTTTATTAATGGATCATCATCCCTGTAGCTTTAAGGAATAAATCTAGAATTGACTACAGCTTAGCAAGATCTCCCCTAGACCCAACACAAGAAAGTAATATGTCATCCACAAATAGAAGATGAGTAATGAAGAGATTTATGTCGATTTCAATGCCTTTATATTCTCCCCTTCTAATGGCAAAATGAATCGATTGACTCAAGCCTTCTACGACAAAAAGGAATAGAAGGGGAGATAAAGGGCATCCCCGACGAAGGCCCCTATGGCTATGGAAAAAAGGAGAGGCCGCTCCCTTGATGAGAACAACAAAACTCATGTTGGTAATACAACTCATGACCCAATTAGTAAAACCGATATTGAAGCCCAAGTGAGTCATCAATATGTGTAAAGACATCCAACTAATCTTATCATAAGCCTTTGAAAGATTAATCTTAACAAGTATTCCTTTTTTATTATTCCTTTTGATACTGTGCAGATATTCCCAGGTCACACCAATAGCTTCATGGATTTGCCTACCCTCAAGGAAGCCAAATTGTTTTGGGGAGATGTTTTTTGAGAGAATAGGCTTTAAACGACGTGCAATAGTTTTTGCAATAATTTTGTATGTGCAATTACATAAGGATATGGGTTTGAAATCATCAAAACTTTGAGGATCATTGGAATTAGGGATTAAAGCTAGAAAATTTGAGTTAAATGGGTCGTGAACAAATCCCCTATGTTTGGATTACTACACCAATCCAGCCAGCTCATCCCCAATTGGATTAAAGAAATGTTGGAAAAATTCCACCGTCCATCCATTAGGACCCGAGCTCTTCTCTTTTTCCATAGAGTGAAGAAACCCCGCCACTTCACCCTTTGAAACATGGGCCATAAGGATATCATTGTCATCATCGTCCACAAAGCCAGGGAAAAATTGTGCAACCTGAATGACTTCGGCAATGGTGGCGTCAAGGGGAGATTTGAACATGTTTTTGAATTGACGAACCCCCATTGATGACAACTCGCTGAAAGAAGAAGCCGACTCCCCTTCTTCATTATTCAATTTCTAGATTGTATTTGAGTTTTTCCTTCCCTTAGCATAGTTCTGGAAAATTTTTGAGTTTTCATCCCTTGCCTCAAGCCAAATGGCTCTACTTTTCAACCTCCATTTTTCTTCAATTTCTTTCAGGATCCTGAACCTTTCCCCCTCCATAGATTTTATCCATCTCTTTTTTTCTTCTGTCTCGTACCCATCCCCTTCTAGGCTTTCTAATGCCTCCAGATCATACTCAATAGATTTTAATACTGCTTCATTTCTTAAAGATTTTTCCTTTTCCCAAGAGATCATTTCTTGTTTCAATTTTTTTATTTTCTCCATAAATGACTAACCAAAGGATAAGCCCAAGGATCCATTCTGGAAACTCCAAATCTCACGAACCAATTTATTGTAAGACATACCTTTTGCCCGTGAAGAATTGAATTTAAAAGGTGAGCCAGGCTTCCTACTAGCCCCTTTTAGTTCCATAAAAATTGGGAAATGGTCAGAGTCACCCCGAGAACCAACCCATTGATGAAAAAAAGGTATATGAGCAACCAGATATTCTTTGATCAGAAAGCGATCTAAGCGCTTGGCTACCCTTACCTCACCAACCCTCCTATTTCTCTAGGTAGGAGTTTCTTTTAGAAGATCAACGTCAACAAATCTCCCCATCTGAATCTTGTTTAAGAAGTAATCAGCAAAAGGGTCCACCTGTGCATTTGGTCCCTAGGATTTAAAGATCCCTAAAGAGACATTTAGATACCTTCCAATCACAAGGTTTATGCAATTTAGCAAGCATTTTGAGAACAAATTATTCCATAAAGGAATACGACCCTGACAGGGTCCAGAGATATTTAGGAGAGTTAAATTTGTACAGAGTTCAAATGAGTATACCTCCACTCCTAGCATCAAACCAGAGCCCGAAGAATTTAAGAGTTTTAAACTGCAACCTTTTATGCCCAACTCCAACCCCCCTGAACACCCATTTGCATCCAGAGCCACAAAGGACCAACCAGGCATCATGTTTCTCAAAATATTTATTACACACACCCCAGGACCCAAGGTCTCTTGGAGCATAATAACATCACAACACACATTCTTAAGCAAGTGTTTTAAAGCCAACTTTTTACAGGGACTGGCAATCCATATGCAGTCAAAATACAACAAGATCATTTGGAAACCGTCAAGTGGGTCATCGTTGCTCTAAGCGACCCCTTTAGGGATAATTTTTTACGATCAACCATGTCAATCTTGTCTTTTAACTGGGCTTTAGATAGGTTCGATTTCCTTCCTTAATTCTTAGAGGGGCCAACAGAGTCATATCAGAGGCTGAGACCTCCCACTGGATCATCTGGATGATGGCTTTTATCCCGAGGTTGAAGATTGTAATGAGGCTTGTTTGTGCAAAATAAAGAGGGAGAGGGAAGACCAAAACCCACCAACAAGGGTCCAGAAAGATTTAAAGTTGGAATCAACATAATGATGTTGTGAAGGGCCAAAGAGATATTGCAATGGGAAGATAAAGCATCAATAGATGGTTTGGAAGGACTAGGCCCAAAACAAGGATCCACAAGGGGCGAACACAAAAAAGAAAGAGAGGGAGGAAGGGAAGAGGCGGTACCGATAGGGAGATATGCCTCCACCTCTATCATCTTGTCCCGCTTGTGAAAAGAAGCAATCCTATCATCCTCAACAGGAGCTACCCACTGATCTTCATTGATTTCATTTTGAAACTAAACCTCAGCCTGTTGTTCCCCTGGTGGAACTGCCTGCTCCATAACTGCATCCACGGGTTGCTCCTGAGGATCTTGAACTGGCTCCACCATCTTCTTTCGTTTGTGTCTGAACCCCAAAGGGCATTCCCTTACCAAATGGCCTTGTCTATGACAACAATGACAATGATAGGGAAGTTGTTCATAGTCCAGGATGTCCGTAAAAGAGTAGCCATCCACCCGAATCTGCATCATGTCAGCCAACCCCTCCCTCGGGTCCAACTTAACCAGAATACGTGCCACCTTCCAGTCCATAATCACTTGGTAAGACATATCATCTTCCAAAAAAGTTCCTAAGATGTTCCCGATCGCCATGAAGACATCCATTGACCAAAGTTATGGAGCGAAAGATGGAAGGTGCACCCACACCGAGATCTCTCTCAATCTTTCTCTCTATGCATCGAAGAGGGGATGCCATCTTTTAAAGAAAATTGGAACTTTCCAAAAACCCTAGTTTCTCTCCAGAACCCAATCAACAACTTCTGCATTTGATAAGTGAACCATAAACCAACCCCTTAACAAGAAAATAACCTCCGTTTGTGAATCCGTCCTTGATGACCATTCCTTACTTATCCATTCTTTAATATAGTTTGCGGTAAATTGTCGACCCTTGACCCATCCCACAATGATTCGCTTAGATGCGTCCATTGCTTCATCCAGTTGAATGTCGACCCCTAATATTAGTTTAGGTTTCTCCTCCTTTCTTATGACCTTCCATTTCTTCCTCTTCTATCCAGAGGACAAATAATTTATAGATGGGGCAACAGAGACATTTTCTTCATCCCCATGGATTTCCAAGCTCGGAATACCTCCCAAGGGATTGTTTGGTGAAAATATAAAGTTTTGCAAGCCTTCAAGGACCAAATCCCCCCCATAAGAGTTGAGAATGGGAATATGATCACCCTCCTTCACCCCCAAAGGCCCCGCCTGAGGATGTCTGACCAGGTCCAAACCTTTACTTGGGTAAACATGAAACCCTAACTCGACATTCCCTCATTCTTCCTGAAGAGGCAAACCAACCGAAAAATTTACCTCTGGACACTCAATGAAAGGTTTCTCCCTGGCAAAAGAAGACTCCACCTCTAAATGAAATGACTTCGATAGGTTGATAGCACACGTCGAAACAAGGATTTTATAGTTCATGGTTTTGTATAGGCTTGTGCCCCGACCGACTTTCCCACCCCCAGTAACTCATTAAGACATGATTGTAACCTTTCCTGCCTCTCTATGTCGCTACTTCTCATAATATCTTCCAAACCACCCGTGAAAACCCCAAAACTAGAGACTACAGGAGGGGATTTTGGGCTTACTTGAAAAACTGCCAACGTCCCGACAGAAAGGCCTGCTAGAGCTGCCCCATTCAGACCTTCATGAAATTCAGAGTCTAGAGAATCGCAAACCACCTTTGAGTAAGGGGATTTTGACTCCTCCAGCAGCCCTATTCCACCGCCATAATTCCATGCCAGCTTCGTACACAAACTTTTTCCAAGTGGAGACTTAGTTGGCATAACCACCTTCACCATCGCTAGATTCTTCTCTGTCGGTTCCAACCCCCAAACCAACAGAATGTCCTCCGGAGCTGGGTCCAAGTCCACATAGTCAGACAGGTTCACCATCATGCAAACAGTGTAAAGGAGAATAACTAAAAACCAACAAACCGACTGGTGAGCCCGGTGAGTGCTTCGAGTAGAACCTAGCAGTAACAGGAACCCTCACACCCTATTAACCCAGGTGACCTAAACCTCCTCGGAAAAAGAGGGGCCCAGGATAAATAATACGAAGAGAATGTAACCAGCACAAATTAGGAGATGGTAAGATTGGGAAAACCGGTGATGCCTTCGGTCATCTAAACGATAAAAACTCCAAGATAACCAAGAACGAAATAAGGAGATAAGAAAAAATAAAATGTAAATTTGCCTCGGAAAGAGCACATTTACCACGATGCCCAACCCCATGCCTGGCCCATCATCCGCGTGGTTTCCCCACACTTGTGCCATGCAACATTTGTCTACAAAAGCATCTGATGCCGCCAGGTCCTAGGTCAACCATTAACATTTTCCACCAGACCTCCATCCGCCATCAGTTCCCCGCACCAGTGAAGTTCATTCCATCACCTCTATCTCACAACTTAACTACCTACCTAGCATATTAAAAAAAAAAGGAATATTATAGAGGCATTTTATCACCTTTCTACATATATGGTATAAACATATGTTCTAAAGATGCCCTTATAGCTAAGATTCTAGTGATGTATTAACTACCATGAATCTTTATGGGATCCTACAAGATAGGTTATATGATGGATTTTACAAGATAGATTTATTTAGAAAGTTTATATGATGGATTTGTTAAGTCTATCTTGTAGATATATGTCACTAGTGTATTGATCTCAATTGGTTTAGTGTGTAAGTATAAGTGAGGCAATAATTCCTTAGTCAAATCTCATTTCAAAATAAATCATATCTTAGACTTAAATTGTTTGGTTTTGTTGGAGAGGGATATATAATGTACACTTATTTTTTCTTTTGTATTTCTTTTCTACTATATTTATTTTTGTATTTAATATTTTTTCTTTGATAAATTTTGTTTGTAAATATTAACTTAGATAAATTTCTTTTTTGATATATATATATATATATATGAATAATCAATTGTACACTTATTTTTTTCTTTTCTACTTATATAATGTACACTTATTTTTTCTTTTGTATTTTTTTTCTACTATGTTTATTTTTGTATTTATTATCTCTCTCTCTCTTTTTGGTTCTGTAAAATAAGTTTGTAAGTATCATTTTTCTTTCTAAATATTAACTTAGATAAATTTATTTTTTGATAAATTTTCATGTTAAGGAATTGAAATCCTTTATTAGATCTATGCAATGGTCAAGATTAGAATTTTAAATTTATGATACTCTTCAAATTAAATGGTTTTTACTAGATTGTGAAAAGTTTATATATTTTAACATTGTTGTTTAATGGACTTTATACATAGATATGCTAGAGTGTTGAATATATATTACACTTAAATTATTTCATCACTGATAATTTAATTTTCAAATTTTAATTTTAGTGGTTTATGTTTAAGAGATGTAAGATAAATGCATATAAAAATAAATCAATTTTATGTTTAAGAGATGAAAGATAAATGTATATAAAAATAAATCAATTTTATGTTTAAGAGATGAAAGATAAATGTATATAAAAATAAATCAATTTATTTAAGGACAAAATCTATATGTAAATTGATTTTTAGAGGTAACTTATCCATTAAATACCTTCAACCCTTTTTTTTAATAAATTATTAAAATTTTTAGAATGATTATCAAAATTATTGGAACTATCAAATTTGAGAGACAACTTAGTTTTGAAATTCTTACTTGCGTTTGACTAAATTTTGATAGATAATTTAGTTCAGTCTTCAACTTCGAGACCTGCAAGCGTGCCCGTTCAAATCGATGAACCTTAGAAGCAATGGCTTTACCGTGCAGGGAATCAATAGTTGAATTGAGGCTTCTGTGATCCATAATAGTTGAAAGAATAACTTCGGCGTAAATCACATGTAGACAGACATTTGTCGACGCGTTTCGAACCAACTAGTGTGGTTCATCGTCAGAATAACTTGTCCTGACGATGAACCACACTAGTTGGTTCGAAACGCGTCGACAAATGTCTGTCTACATGTGATTTACGCTGAAGTTATTCTTTCAGATAATTTAGTTTTGAAATTTCTTTCTACATCTCAATAATAACATTACTTCAAACTATAATATTTTATATTTAAAAAGTAATTTAAATGATTTAGATTTATTGAATATATTATTTAAAAAAAAACTAAGTAGAATTTATGATATTACAGAAATTCATTTGAGTTGAATTTAATTCATTAATAAAATAATTTATTTTTTTAAATATAATAAAAATTTAGCCTAGATCATGACTATGTCATTGTTTCTCAACCCACATAGCAAGCCTCAAACACAAACAACTTGAAAAAAAATATATTAATAAAACTTTGATTATAATTTTGATTTTTAAAATAACACAAATCATTAAAATTTAAAAAATATATGTGAAATCATTTATTTTTAAATTAAATTTTTTAATAAATTATTTTATTATTAAATTTTATTTTAATTCAATTAAAAAAATAAACAAAATCACTTATTACCATTTAAAAATAACAAAGACACCTAAAATTAAATAACAAAGACACCTAAAATTACTTCGAGAACCAAAAAAATGATCTGCTACAAAATGTTAAGTAACAAAGATAGTCGCATAAAATTACTTCGAGATGAACCGAAAAAAAAAATCCCTTACAAAATGTAGTAACAAAGGCAGTCACCTAAAATAACTTCTATATGAACCCCAAAAAAATTATATATTTTACAAAATGTTATAAAGCTATGTGAAAAGGTCAACAATTTTTTTTCCTTATTCTAAAATAGGCAGTCACCTAAAATAACTTCTATATGAACCCCAAAAAAATTATATATTTTACAAAATGTTATAAAGCTATGTGAAAAGGTCAACAATTTTTTTTCCTTATTCTAAAACTAACTACATTAAATATTCAATTATTTATCCAACAACATTAAATATTAGACGATATATCCAACTTCAAAATTACAAAATTTAACAAACCATTTAAATATAAAGGCATGCCAAGTCACTAGGCAGTAAAGGCATGCTATTTCACATTTTAATAATTGCCGAGTCAATAGAGGCGTACCGGACATAACACGACATTGGTGCAAAAGGGCGAGGTGAGGGAAAGATTACTAGGGTGTTAAAGCGCTTAGGGAAATGTTAGGGAAAGATTAACATAAAAACATAGTGACAACATGCAATGTATGTCACAGGATATGGTACAACAACGAAGGGAAAGAGCAAACACAGGGAAATATTAAATAAATTAAAAACAAAAAGATAGAATCAAACTATTACCATATTGAAAACTTAAACATAAAAATAATGTTAACTTGTGCAATGACTCCAAACCTCTCAAAAAGTTAAATGTCAAATCCTAATGTTTTCTCTCATCTCTTTTATGGAGTTTTGTTAGAAAAAATGTATAATTGTTTACTATGAGAAACTATTAACAGAAAAGAAATCAAAAGATCTCTCGCTCACTAATTCGAGACACCAATGGATATCCAGATGAACACCCTTTCAGAAAAATGACTCATCATAATCGAGTATATTCAATTGGCAAGTTGGAAGGAATCATCCTAAAGACTTACAAAAGGGAAAATGTTGGTTGCGCTCCGCTGGGATATTTTGGATCCCTTCCACTGAAGAAATACCATTTTTTCTCTCGGGTTCATGGATTATAATAAAGATAAATAAACAAGGTGAACGGTTGCACAAATCAAGATTCAGTTGACAGTTAAAGTAGTGGGATATAATGATGGAAGAACTTTCAATTGTCTAACATTGGATCTGATAGTGCATAGGAGTACAAAGTGGTAGCTGGGGAAGTTTTTCCCAAAGGGAACACCTTACATCGTAATTAAGTTGTAAATAGGCTTTGTGTTGATGGTGCTAGATTCGCCAACATGTCAAGGGGATCTCCCTGGTAAGAAGTCCCAATTAGACCTCAGATTGTTTGGCGTAGGAGTCCTAGCAGTGGGTCGTAAGGTAATGCCTTGACCACGGTGTCGCACAGAGGCAAGTAGAATAACTCTATTAGTAGCAAGGGTGTGACTGATGTAGTTAGTCAAGGAGGGTGTATGAGAGGTTCCAACACTTCGAAGGGGGAAGGAAGTGAAGGTGAGTTTCAGGTTGAAAGAGATCAGTCCCAACTCGGCTAGGAACACACAACACAAAGGCCATGCACAACTTTCGGCGGAGCTGTCCACTCGGATGCGACAGTCACATCATACAAGGTAAGATAACACGTACAACACTCACATATCAGTCTGAGACGAGTGTGACGGTTGTTGTAGCAAGGTTCAAGTGAAAGGTCTGTCTGATGTCCGGCAGAGCAGTCGACACGGATGGTGACAACATTAACAACATATGCAACAAATTAACAACAAGATTCATATAATTACATGTGAATCAGTTCATGCAAAAGTACGTAAGTTAAACAACACATGTCATTAAAGCAACCAAATCAGTCCAACTACAATAACAACATATGCATGAAAATGTGTTGGCTCTTATTATATAAAGAAGTGTAAGTCACAATCATACAATACATCCATGTAAACTTGCTAGCCCCAACAGTGAAACATTACAACCACATCCGCTTGCTCCTCCAAAGAGATGTACTAGCTCTGTGTAGTGGAGAAGCCAAGGCACGTTACAATACTGTCCAAGCCTTCTTCAAAATAGTCTTAGTAGAAGCTTGGCTGACCAAAAGCCTATACAATGAGTTATGAGGGACTATTTATAGCAAAGGGTGGGGTGACCCTTGACATTCCCCTTTATGACCATTCAACTACCCTCACGACTCTTCACCTACTTTATGACTGTTACATCCACTCTTGACACTTGACTTACACTTGACATGACTGAACATTGCAATGCAGATGTACCCATGTGAACAATGGCTTGGACAAGCCAAACTAGATATCATTCGAACTTAGACAATCATAGACGTCTAACTACTCGACATCCTCATGCTGATCAACAGTGACATATTGATGCCAAGATTGGTAGTCCTTGAGAGTGTCCGTGTGTTCTGCTGTGACATCCATTTGAAACCTGAACCTTGCCTCCATAGCATCTAGGTACATTGCTCGGGCTCCTCTGTCCAACTCGTTTGTGAGCATGCGCATCATTGTATTTAGTGTGGCCGGACCAACAACGTACTTGTGCATGATGTTTGCACTGATAGGCAAGTCTGGGCTGGTGGCGGTGCACATCAACTCGTCGAAGTACGAGTCAAGCTCTTGTTGGACTTGCTTCTTGGTCTTCGCCTGGGTGAGGGTCCCAAGTGATGGGATCGCATGAGTGTGCACTATAACCTCCATGCTTTTGAATACTCGTGCATGGGAAGCCTGTATGCTAGTGATGAGTTGCGGTAGGTCTTCATAGTTCCGGATCTGACTCCGGATACGTGCTTGCAGCTCGACCGCATTGGCCTTCATCATCTTTGGCAAGTGAAGTGAGGCTCCCTTGTACTTCATCGTCCATGCTTGCATGTTATCAACAACAATATGTATGTTCTTCAAGATGCGTGCTCTTCTCGCACATCACTGCTGCCATCCGTGGAGATGAACGACTGCTTGATGCACGGTACCAAACTTGGAGTACAATGCTCGCATAACTGTGTCCAAGGACAATACTTCATCTAGTATTTCCTTCTTCAGTTCAGCTCGGGCAGACATTGTCACCAAGTCTCCTCCCTGCTTGGCCACATGTAGTTCCTTTGCCATTCGCTCATTCTTAGCTATGAGAAAACGAACACTTGAGCTAGTGGCTTCGGCATACACTCTAGTTGCATCGGCCAACGTAGCTGGATGCTTGTGCACATCAGTCACGATCACTTGCTCTTCAAATTGCATAGGGGATGTTTGGTCCTCCGGAGTCGGTACTCTCTGAGACTGCACAACTCTATGATGAGATTCGTCAAAGGAGATGTTGTGCATCTCTACTTCCGGTTGACCACTAAGGATCTCAATGCCTCCTTGGTCATTCAAGACTTGCTGATCATCGGGATGCAATGAAGCGGGTGAGTCGACCTCTTTGTGGTGAGGCATGAGGTCAGTTCCTTGTTCCAACTCCTACTACTCCATGTCTGCATCCAACTGTTCAAGCGCGTGTTCTATCTCATGAGAAAAGTCTTGCCCCTGTGATGGGTCACCCTATTTGCCTGATGCCAGCTGTTCAGATGAATTAACTACTTGTACGGGCGCTGCTTCGTCTGTCTGCATGTGATGTGCCCTCTCTTGAATCTGCTGTTGTTGCGCTTCCTTCTCCTGTTGTCACAAATCTTGTTCTTTCTGGAGTTGCTCCCTCAGCTCATGCAACTCCTTCTCTGCTTCTTCCATTCTCTTCTTATCCCTCTACCTTCGCGCGATTCACTTGTCACGCTGCTGCCTCTTCGCCTGAATAGCCATAACTGCTTGTTCTACAAGTGGATCTACTCGAAACTTGCAACTTTTCTCCTCCTCCATGTGGTCGACAATCTTCCTCTTCCCTTTGTCGCGCACAGGTATGCTTGGCTCTGCTACCTCTGCTACTGCTGCTACTATTGTTGGTGCTCTCCGTGGTGCTGCTTCATGCTGCTTTGATAACCACTCTATGACGAAGCCGACCTGTTCATTGGGTTTGGAGGAATTGTAACAATATCCCCATGGATCTAGTTGAATTGAACTCTCGCGCAATGATCCTTCACAATGCAATGTGGGTCATACGGGTTGAAGCTTCAGAGGTCAAAAGGATACTTCCTTATCTACTTTGCTTCGACATCTACTTGCTTGATACTCCGGATCTCATATAACTGAATTCGCAACGGGAGAGTGGGCCAAGGTGCCTTCTTCTTCTGCTGCAGTCTAGCTGTCAATCTTGCCGAGATGTGGTACGCTACTTCCTGCATGACAAGCACATCCAAGGTGAACTTTGGCAGAACATGTGGAGACTTCTCCACACTGAACACTCAGATGAACGTGCCGGACGGTGAGGCATACCAATTTGCAATGCCTAACAATGCCTTCATCGCTTCCTCTGACATGCAGGGTGGATCTTGTTCGAATATCAACCTGTACACTGGGGTGACAAAATGGTCGGACAGCCGTATGATCACTCCTCTGAAGCTGCATTCAGACAACAACTTGAAATACGTGTTCACAATAGTCTCCATCGGTGACCATGCCCAATCCAAACCTGAGAACTCATGTCGGGCACAGACTGCATCTAGAATGTAAGCGGACATATAAATCTTTGCATGCATACCATTGGGTGACTGTCGAACCTTCGTGACTTGCTCCTTCAGCTGATGAGCCAGTATGCCGAACCAGTTGCATGGTCTTCCTTCTCTGGCCAGTTGGTCCAACGTGACCACCCAACTCTGAGGGAAGGTCTCAGTGCTTGCTTGGCCACTTAGTCAACATGCGAATATGACCAAGAATTGGTATGCCTTCCTCAACATCTTTTTCTTATAAATCTAATTGGGTGTCATCCTGAAATGAGATGGCTCCTTTATCCAATCCTTCAAAATGTCTCTAGAGTGGCCTCTGCTATTGGGCAAGCTTAACGGGGGAGTCATGACAATCATGGGATTGGTCATCTGATACATCTCATCGTAATCTTGTGCCCAAAATGTTGCAAGCTTCGTCCCCCTAACACTGCTCAAGGTCATCATCTCGGGGCCAGTGTGAGAGACGATCCAGTGAATCATATCTGCGCATGGGAATGTGGGTATCTACATGCAATCTGGTACAAGCTGGACATATGGATGTTCACGTACACCTGATGGTCTTCAAGGTCTTCCCCAAAAGTACCTACGAATGTTTCATTCACCTCTTGCCACTTCAGTTTGATTTCCTTGTCTAGATACAACTTCGTAGCTTCATAGATCGGCAAATGAGAGGACACCTGCTCAACGTCTGCTCCAACTGCCATACCATTAGTGTCTTGAGATCCTGTTCTCTTAGAAGCCATTGAGACAGATGAACACCTGAAAGATCTGGAAACAAGAAGCATGAATGGAAAGAAATATGTCAGTGAAAACAAAGCAAATTCGGGGAAGGACACAACACATGCCTGGGAAACTAATGAGCAAGAATGCGCAAATTTCATTGGGAGGCTGAGTGACTGGCTGCCAGAATTGTGCAAAAGGTAGTCTGGGCTGTTTGGGAGGCTGGACTGGCTACTAGATCTGCGAAATGCACAATCCAGCTGGGTAGCTAACTGTTGGGATTGCGAAATCCGCAATCCCAGCTGGGAAGGACTGTTGGCCCAGGGACATATTTGCGCAATTTCATGGGCTAAACAATCATTGTCCTCCAAGAATGTGCAAAATAGTCCAGGAGGCAAGTGCTGGGCTAGAATGCGCAAATCTAGAGAGGAAGGTGAGCCTTCCTTCCCCATATTGCGCAATGCAGCCTTGGTGAAGGGAGAGACCGGGCCAAGGTTGGCCCGACTCGCCAATGGGAAACTGAAAGCAAGTAAGTCTATGAAATGAATGGCGAAACTAAGTGATAGCAGAAGTGATAAATAATGCATGCAAAACATGAATGAAAGATTCAACAAACAGATCAACATGCATGTGGGTGAGGTCGTTTGCCGGTTGGGCGAACGTCTGTGCAAAACAGTTTCATGCATGCGACAGCAGTGAGATAGCAACGAAAATTGAAACAGAGCTAGGAAAACCTAGAATACATGTAAACGACAATAGGCATTTAAAATAAATCAAGCAAACAACAATCACACAAGCGAATACACAAAAGGCAACAGAAATGCCGAAAAAGATAAGTTGAGGCCACTTACCCGTGAATAGCTAAGCCGGATGTGTCAAAGAGTCTTGGATGTGTTGTGAAATGTCAGAGCTCCAAGATCGATGTGAATGAATGAGCTCTATTGTGTCGAATAAATAAGTTTGGTCTCATGACGAGCATGCCACAAATCTAGGAAAAAGCGACACTTGGAGGAAAACTTCTAAAACAACTTTGCATGTAACCCCCGGCTGCTAAAAATAGCTCCCTGAATCATGGGATGCCTTTTGCATGTTTTCTCTTGCTATTCCAGGAAGATCAAGTTATGCAAGCATGCAAGTCAAGTTTCCTCGGTCTCGGGTGGAACTGGTAAGCCAGATTGTTCATGCATGCGAGTGCTCAACTGCTCGGGAAAAATGTGCATTCCTGGCTTGGAGTTGGGCTAGCTGCCCAGGAGGTTTGCGCAATTTCTGGGTAGAGCGGCTGACTGCTACCCAAATTTGCGCAAATCCTGGGCTAAACAACCTACTGCTGGGAAAATTTGCACAAATCCTGTTAGGAGGGTTGGCTGGCAGGATTGCACAATCCTGGAGCCCAGTAGGCTGTCAGAGAGGATTGCGCAATTCCTAGGGGGAAGGTGGTTGCCCTCCAGAAATGCACAATTTTCCAGGGGAAGCTGGTAAGCCTGCAGCTGGACTAAGTCCGGGTAAGCAGCTTGTGAGGGGAAAGGATTGACTGTGATCAACAGGCTGCTTTTGTGCGAGGAAAACATTGAAGCTTGAGTACTTGACGAAGCAAGACAAAGTGTTGTGTAAGGTTCGTAGGGAGGCTCCAAAAAAGGCTAAGGAAAAATTTTGGAGGGTGGCTATAGCCGCTACAACACTTGGCGATACATTGGTAGAACTCCAGCTCTCTTCATAGACCTTGTTCGTGAAAAGCAAGTCTAACACCTCCGAAGTTTTTTTTAGTTTTTAGCTCATCTTGGTTTCACACTAACTTGATTGTAAGAAGTAGCACCTGCCAAGCCCTTGGTCGATTGACACACACTCCAAGCCAAGGCAACATAGTTGTTTTGATTGGGGTTGAGGGGTATATAAGTGCACAAGCAGTATAGTTGTCAGAGTCTTAGTTTCATCTCTGGTGTTGCTCCACTGCCAGCAGGCCTAGACAGTACCCCAGTGGAGTCACATAGGAACACAAGCATGGTTCCACTGCCAGCGAGCCTAGTCAATACCCCGAAGAAGTTACTTGCATCACCTCCCTGCGCAGGAAGCCTTTCTCTTTTTTCACCTTATTTATTTTTCATTTTGATTTTTTTTTACTTTTCATTTTTCATTTTCATTGTGCATAGCACTTATTCATTTCAGAGGCGGAAGAGGGATCCCGAATTATTGAGAGCAGAGGAGGTTGTTCCAGCAGAGAAGTAGTTTATTATATCTCTGATGTGCCTGTTAAGGTTTTTCCCCCTCACCTTACTCTACTTGACTGAGCTGACAAGGGTTAACCCAAAAACAATCAACTAGAGAAGCTGACACTAGTTAGCGCGCAAGCGTTGTGTTTACACCAAGGTTCACTTCGAAGAGTACGTATTTTCCTTCGACGTATCATGGACTAAGAGTAACAAGCTCATCATACAGAGGCAAGATGACAGATAACCAAGTAGTGATAGTTGTACAAGTCCTCTTGTACTTTACCCAGCTCGCTTCAAGAGTCATACATGGTTTCATGCAAGGCTAACCTACGAACAAAACAAACATCAAAGCAAAGCAAAAGCAAAAGCTAAAGTGAAAGCAAAGCAGGTAAGTAAGGAAGCAAGCAAACAAACATGAAAACAAAGCATATAAGCAAACAATCATGCAAGCAAACAACTAAAAGTAAACACTACTCCTACTCCTATACTAATGGTGCATGGGCTTGATCACGTGAAGTGATACTTCCAATGCGGCCACTGGCGCATTGGTAGACTCATGTTGGTGAGGGCTTGGTCTGCAAGCAACCCAGTGGTGTGAACCAGCAAGTAAGAAAGATATAACAATGAAGAAAACCACACTTCATGTTTCAAAGTGCCCACATGACATAAGTGAGTGCAGGAGCATGACGGACAGCCCGTGGACTTCTCATGGTGCTGTGTGACACTACGTGCAACTTTGAAGCATAAGCACACTCTTGACTGTGACATGCAAGCAAATGAAAGAAACAAAGACAACTTGTGTCGCGAATGAGTGCTTGTAATGTAAGACTCCTCCAAAGCATGAGCAATGGGATCATGCAGTTTGAGTGGAGGAAGTGTGATCTGTGTGTGAGATGGATCTTTAATGCATACAGATGAGTGATAAGGAGACTTGGGCGATTGAACGATTTCATGATCGGATGTGAGACTAACCTCAAGAGAGCGAGGGCCTGACATAACCATCAGCTCGGGCTGAAGTGCCTCGACAGTCTTGGGTGTCTCAACTTCATCATCAGGTAGATCATCATACACTGGTGGCTTTGAAAGATCAACTGCAATAGATTCGTGATCATGATCAAAATTGGAAGCAAGTGGATCACAACCACCACGATGAGAAAAATCAATGAATTCTTCGGCATCCTCATGATCAGATGAATCAAACAGAGGGGTAGATGAAAAGCGAACGAACTCATCCTCTATGTTTCTGGAAAAGACAGATGAAGGATCAAGTGGATCTTCAATGAATAACTTATCCTCTCCATTGTCGAATGATGGACTAACATCCGGTGAGTCCTGCGAGTGATCAATAATGGGTGCATCCGTAGATGAAGACACACATGCAAAATCATGGATGGCAGGTTCACCAAAGAGGCTAGGAAAGAATGGAGGGGGTTCGGATAGAAGGGAGTCATCCTTCGCCGAGTGTTGATGTTCAAGCTCCCACTTATACTCTTCATGAATGACAATGCATGTTGGTTCTGCAACACCAACTCCTTCAGTGGGTTGTTCCTCGTTCACAACAAGTGAAGAGTCTAGAATGGACGAACACAAGACAACATCATCTGGAGGAACACCTGAGTGCAAAGATGGAGGTCAAAGAAAAGAATGCATATGGGAACTCGAAGGACTCACAACCAAATCTGCGTGAAAATTGAGTGGAGTGATGTTGGGGGAGTGTGGAGGATGAACAGGTGTACAAACATGATCCTCGATATCACTGGGCAATGGTGGAACTGTTAAATGAGAGGGAGGTGGACAGTCCATTGAGACAGTGCCTGCTCCCACATGAGATTGCGCAGTTCCATCAACGAAGAAGGTTGAGCGAGGCTTTATCTCAAGATTTCTCTTGGGACGAGAAAATTTCTTAAGACAGTACTCGAATCGGTCCTAGAGACTAGGAAACTTCATCTGGCTCCTCAGAGCTTGAAACTGCAAGTCATGGAAGCGCTGCCAAAAATCAATAACAGATTCTTGCGGAGCCCTCTGTTGCTGTAACAGTTTCCGGTCAAGATTGTTTGGATCAAAATGATAGAACATGTCTTCAATAAGATCAAAGAAGTGCTCAAATGAGTGCACGGTGTCAGCTGGTAGGCTAAGCACCCAATGAAATGGAGATTCACGAAGTGTGTATGCAAGCAACAAACTGACCTGTTCGCTAGAAAACTCATATTCCTCATGAATCATGGAAAGAAAGTTATGTAAGTGCTCAGGCCAGGCCACTTTGCCTTCACCATCATATGTGTGAGTGGACAAGAGATCGAAAAGCTTCCCCGATATGGAGACATCTTCATGATTCGAAAAACACCTCAGGGGAAGAAGAATGCAAGACTCCATGAAAGATATGCAAAGGTTCAAAACTGGATGAGAGGACACTGCTTGTCATCAGGCCCTCCTTCTAGCGCCAGAAATGTTGATGGTGTTGGACCTGCCAACATGTTAAGGGGATATCTCCAGTAAGAAGTCCCAATTATACCTCAGACCGTTTGGTGTAGGAGTCCTAGTCGTGGGTCGTAAATTCCTTGACCGCGGTGTCGCACAGAGGCAAGTAGAATAACTCTGTCAGCAACAAGGGTGTGACTGATGCAGTGAGTCAAGGAAGGTGTATGAGAGGTTCCAACACTTCGAAGGGGGAAGATGTGAAGGTTAGTTCCAAGTTGAAAGAGATCAATCCCATCTCGGCTAGGAACACACAACACAAAGGACATGCACAACTTCTAGCGGAGCAGTCCCCTCGGATGCGGCAGTCACATCATACAAGGTAAGATAACACGTACAACACTCACGGATTAGTGCGAGACGAGTGTGACGGTTGTTATAGCAAGGTTCAAGTGAAAGGTCTGTTTGATGTCCGGCAGAGCAGTCAACACGGACGGTGACATCATTAACAACATATGGAACACATTAACAACAAGATTCATATAATTGCATGTGAATCAGTCCATACACAAATACATAAGTTAAACAAAACATATCATTAAAGCAACCTGAGCAGTCCAACTACAATATCAACATATGCATGAAAATGTGCTGGCTCATATTATATAAAGAAGTGTAAGTCACAATCATACAATACATCCATGTAAACCTACTAGCGCCAACAATGGAAGTTACAGCCACATCCGCTTGCTCCTCCAAAGAGATGTATTAGCTTCGTGCAGTGGAGAAGCCAATGCACATTACAATACTGTCCAAGCCTTCTTCAAAATAGTCTTAGTAGAGGCTTGGCTAACCAAAAGCCTATACAATGAGTTATGAGGGACTATTTATAACAAAGGGTGGGGTGACCCTTGACATTCCCCTTTGTGACCATTCAACTACCCTCATGACTCTTCACCTACTATATGACTATTACATCCACTCTTGACACTTGACTTACACTTGACATGACTCAACATTACAATGCACATGTACCCATGTGAACAATGGCTTGGACAAGCCAAACTAGACATCATTCAGACTTAGACAACCATAGAAGTCCAACTGCTCGACATCCTCATGCTAATCAACAATGACATATTGATGCCAAGATTGGTAGTCCTTGAGAGTGTCGTGTGTTCTGCTGTGACATCCGTCTGAAACCTGAACCTTGCCTCCATAACATTTGGGTACACTACTCGGGCTCCTCTGTCCAACTCGTCTGTGAGCATGCGCATCATTGTCTTTAGTGTGGCCAGACCAACAATGTACTTGCGCATGATGTTTGCATTGATAGGCAAGCCTGGGTTGGTGGCTGTTATGAAACCAGCTCAAGAAAAGATAGAAAAGATAGATCAACGCCTTATAATTCAGCCTCTTCGAGGGGGCAACCTACTTTACACTACATAAATGAACAATTCTTGGATGATACAAATGACAAAACCTCCTTTCTATATATAGGAGTCTAAGGAGTCACAATATAATCCAGCCGACCTAACAATAATAATATAAAGCCACAAAAATAACAATAGAGGGATTCTATGGGGCATAGAAATAACAATATGGGGGTAATAGGGGCACAACAATATAAATAAGGGGTATAACTACAATAGTAATGGGGTAATCACTAGTATTATAGGGACCCAACATGCTCCTCTCCTTCAAAAAAGTGTTGTCCTCAACGCTTGAGTAGTTCTGGATACTTCTGCATAAAATTCTCATCCTCCCATGTGGAATCTTCAGCGGATAAGTTCTTCCACTTGATAAGATACTCTGAAATTGATCGATTTCGTAGCTGTCGAGTTCTTGTTTCTATGACTGCTTCCGGTTCCAATATAATTTTTCCTTCCTCGTCAAGTTCTGGCAATATTGTTTGAATTGGGAGCTTGTCACCTATAACCTTCTTTAAACATGAAACATGGAAAACTGGGTGCAATCGAGAAGCTGCAGGAAGCTCCAATTTGTATGCCATAGTACCAATCTTTTGCAACACCTTGTACGGACCATAATACTTTGGTGATAATTTATTATCCTTCTTAGCTTGCTTTAGGGACATTTGCTTATATGGTTGTAGCCGTAGGAATACCCAATCACCTACATCAAAACTTCTTTCACTGCGATGTTGATTTGCCTGTTGTTTCATTCTATTTTGTGCCAACACGAGGTTATCCTTTAAGAGTTGGAGGACTTGTTGTTGATGTTCGATGTGATGTTCCACTGCTTGAACCTTAGAATTTTCTCTTAAATATGATGTGATGGATGGTGGTTGATACCCATAAAGTGCCATAAATGGGGTCATTTTTGTTGCTGTATGGAAGGAAGTGTTATACCACCATTCAGCCAGAGGCAACCATTTGACCCATTGTGTCTGTTTATCAGATACAAAGCAACGAAGATATCCTTCCAAACATTTGTTTACTATCTCAGTTTGACCATCAGATTGAGGATGATAAGATGAGCTATGAGCTAACTGAGTACCAAGACAAGAAAATAATTCTGTCCAAAAATTTCCAGTGAAAATGGGATCTCTGTCACTTACAATAATCTTTGGGTTTCCATGTAGCTTTTGAACTGTTTCCATAAATGCAGTAGAAACTGTACTGGCTTTAAATGGATGTGATAATGCACAAAAGTGTGCATACTTGGTAAGTCTGTCAACTACCACCATGATGACACTCTTTCCCTCAGACTTGGGTAAACCTGTGATAAAATCCATTGAAACCTCCTCCCAACGTTGGCTTGGAATGGATAAAGGTTGTAATAGACCCGGTGTCTTAATTGTTTCAACTTTATTTTGCTGGCAAACCAAACATTCCGCCACAAACTTTTGAATATCTGATTTAAGGCCATCCCAAAAAAATTCCTTCTTAACCCTGTGGTAAGTTTTTAAAAATCCTGAGTGCCCTCCTAAGGGAGAAGTGTGCAATTCCATAAGAATCTTTTGTTTTAGCTGGGAATTCTTACAGAGGTATAAGCGATCTTTGTACCATAACGAATCATTTTGCCAGCTAAATGTATCAGAAGTACTGGAATCTTGTTGTAGCTTTCGAATAAGTGCCCACACTTCTTCGTCATTCTTCCATTCCTCCCTTGCTTCGTTTATCCAATCTGGTTGGATAATAGAAATGGCACACAACAATGCTTCCACATCCTCATCCTTTCTTGAGAGTGCATCTGCCACCACATTTTGCTTCCCTTTTTTGTAGATGATTTCAAAGTCATAACCCAACATCTTTGTGACCCACTTTTGTTGCTCTTCAGAGGATAATCTTTGTTCTAAAAAGTATTTAAGGCTATCATGATCCGTTTTTACCTTGAAGTGTCTTCCCATTAGGTAGGGTCGCCATTTCTTAAGTGCATGGAGTATTGCCAACATTTCCTTCTCATAAATAGCTTTGCTTAAAAACTTTCCCTTGATTGGACGACTTTCAAAAGCAATGGGTCTTTCATCTTGCATTAGAACAGCACCAATTCCATTTCCTGAAGCATCACATTCCACAATAAAGGTTTTTGTGAAGTCCGGTGTAGCTAAGACCGGTGCTTGGCACATTGCCTCTTTAAGATGTTCAAAGGCCTTTGTTGCTTCCGAAGTCCATGAAAATGAATCTTTCTTCAATAATGTTGTTAGAGGTGCTGCTATTCTCCCATAATTCTTAACAAACTTGCGATAATACCCTGTCAACCCAAGAAATCCTCGCAGATGCTTTATGGATGTGGGGATTTTCCATTCCTTAATGGCTTTAATTTTGCTAGGGTCTACCTTAACTCCTTCATGAGATACAATATGACCCAAATATTCCACCTCCTGGACTCCAAAGAAACATTTGGATCTTTTTGCATATAATTGTTTCTCCTCCAATAGTTGTAGCACCCTGTCAACATGTTCAACATGATCCTTCCAAGACTTGCTGTAGATTAGTATATCATCAAAAAATACTAACACAAATTTTCTAAGGAATGGTTTGAAAATTGAATTCATCAAACCTTGAAATGTTGAAGGTGCATTGGTAAGGCCAAAAGGCATGACCAAAAATTCATAATGACCCTCATGAGTTCTAAATGCCGTTTTCGGAATGTCTTCAATCTTCATTCTGATTTGATGATATCCCGAACGAAGATCCAACTTGGTGAAGTAAATTGATCCATGCAATTCATCCAGTAATTCATCAATAACAGGAATGGGGAACTTATCTTTAATAGTGAGCTTGTTGAGCTCCCTATAATCCGGACACATGCGCCATGATCCATCCTTCTTGTGCACCAATACTACTGGAGCTGAGAAAGAACTTTGACTCGGTTGAATTATACCAGCCTCTAGCATTTCTGCAACCATACGTTCAATTTCACTTTTTTGGACATAGGGATATCTGTACGGCCTGATGTTTGGAGGAACACTTCCTGGAATCAGATGAATAGCATGATCATGATCACGCATAGGTGGGAGACCTTTTGGAGTCTCAAATACCTTGGAATGATTGTCCAGGACTTTTTGGAGATCTGGAGAAATAGATGATTCCAATGTGGAAACATCTAGCGAACATAATTGTGCAATTACACCTCTTTGCTCCTTTTTTAGAAGCTTTGTCATGCCATTAGAGCTGATTATCTTTCCTGGTTTCCCTGCAATACCCCTTAATTCAACTTCCTTTCCTTCCGTAGAAAATTTGATGAAAAGTTCTTGAAAATTAAAAGCTATTGTACCCAAGGATTGTAGCCATTGGACTCCTAGTACAACATCAGCACCTCCCATTGGAATGGAAAGCATTGGGCTAGTCAATACATATTCTCCCATGGATAGCTTGATATTATGGCACTTTCCAGAGCAATTTATTGTTCCTCCATTTGCAATCATCACTTGACACTCTGGTGCTGGATATAGGAAGCAATTCAATTCTTTTGCTACCCTACAATGAATAAAATTGTGGGTGCTTCCTGAATCAATCAACACTATTACCTTTTTCTTCTTGATTTGTCCTTCTATCTTGATGGTTTGAGGAGTGGTAATTCCCGCCAATGCATTACAAGATATGGTCGGATTTATTTGTTCTTCATCTAGGCTTTGTTCCTGGAGTATATCTTCTTCTTTTGACCTTTCTTGCTCCTTTTCTTCTTCCTCTTCACAATCTATGTAGAATAATTTCTTCTCAGCACACTTATGACCTTTAGTGTATTTGCTATCACAACTGTAACAAAGCCCTTTTGCTCTTTTTTCTTCCAATTTTTGTGGTGTCAACCTTATAGGTTGTGGAAGACTAGGGGCAACAACACTTCCGTCTTTATAGTTGTGATTGGTATGCTTCCTGGTTGCCATAATTTTGCTTTCCATTTTTCTTGCTAACCTGAATGCCTTCTCTAATGAATCAGGTTCCCAAAGGCGAACATCATGTTGGATATTATCCTTTAAAGACCCTATGAACACATCAATCCTATGCTCCTCTGGAATATCTTTTACCCTTATGTTCAATTTTTGGAACTCCTCAATGTGCTCCATTACTGAACCCTTTTGTTTGAGACTTATCAATTGGCTAAAAAAAGTGTTGCTTTTTGTATCTTCATAATGTGCTATCAATTCTTCCGTAAAAATTGCCCAAGTGATAAATTGTTTACGAGAGCAAAGCCATTGATACCATACAAACTGATTTGGTTCCAAATATACAGTTGCCATACGTACCTTTTGTGCGTTTTGCACATTATTGAGATCGAAGAATTGCTCCATCTGTAATATCCATGTGGCGGGATCCTTGCCATCAAACTTCCTCATATCGATTTTTGGAATATGGTGATTCTTCGATCCAACATTAGCGTCTATGGAATCATGATTAACATTTCTTTTGTTCTCATCATGAGTTTCCTTTACTACCTTTTCACCATTAGTGACCCTTTCTTGTAGCAACTTCTTCAATTCTTCCATGTCTGTCTTCAAATCTATCTTCAAATCTGCCATGTCTCTCTTCAAATCTGTCTTCGAATCATCCATCTTAGCTTCCATGCCCTTTATCTTAGATTCCACGCCATTTATCTTAGATTCCACGCCATTTATCTTAGATTCCACGCCACTTATCTTAGCTTCTGTTAGCTTTTGTGAGCGTGACATTTGTTCCCCTTGTTCTTGTAATTTTGATATATCATGTAGCATTTCTTCCTCTTCTTCATGAGTCATGCTAGAGCTTTCAGGTTCCTTACTAGGTTTTTTCATTTTCTTTCCTCGGGGCATCAGTTATCGATAATAATGCTTTACTATGCCCTTTGAATTCCGTTAAACCAAGCTTACACAAAAATTTAAAAAAAAACTACACACCTTTTTTCACTTTATAGAAGCCTGATATTGAATCTGATGTATCTCTGTAATTTCGGATCATCCAGTTCTGAAATTGATACCTATAGTAGCCTTCTACGTCCTCTTTCCAATGCCACAAGTCTGAGCCCAATTGGATTCTCCAAGGAAGAGTTGTGTGAAATCTCCCACAGTGACTTGCTTTTAGACTGGTTCAGTAGAGCGAACTTGTACGACGTACCACGAGTCACTGTTTCAACCTTTGAATCTAAAACACACACACAAGAAACTAAATTCCGTCCTCTTTCTGTACCTTCTTACGAAATTTCAATCCGATCCCCAGAGAGAAAGTTATGACGATTTTCCCCAGGTCACCTGTTTTGAATGTAATTCAGGAGTTTGCAAAAAGACCAACTTCCTCAGATCATATCTCCACAAATATCACACGAAAAGCTCTGAAATTCGGACCCAAGGTTTAGCGCGATTTCTTCTCAAATGGGTTTTTTTTTGCGACTTCTGAAACGTCACAGAAAAATAGTTATAGTGAAAATGCCACGATGACCTGTTTGGAGCAGCGAAACCCTAGAATCCAAAGCTCCGATACCAAATGTTATGAAACCAGCTCAAGAAAAGATAGAAAAGATAGATCAACGCCTTATAATTCAGCCTCTTCGAGGGGGCAACCTCCTTTACATTACAGAAATGAACAATTCTTGGATGATACAAATGACAAAACCTCCTTTCTATATATAGGAGTCTAAGGAGTCACAATATAATCCAGCAGACCTAACAATAATAATATAAAGCCAGAAAAATAACAATAGAGGGATTCTATGGGGCACAAAATAACAATATGGGGGTAATAGGGGCACAAAAATATAAATAAGGGGTATAACTACAATAGTAATGGGGTAATCACTAGTATTATAGGGACCCAACAGTGGCAGTGCGCATCAACTCGTCGAAGTACGAGTCAAGCTCCTGTTGGACCTGTTTCTTGGTCTTCGCATGGGTGAGGATCCCAAGTGATGGGATCAAATGTGTGTGCACTATAACCTCCATGATTTTGAATACTCGTGCATGGGAAGACTGTATGCTAGTGATGAGTTGTGGTTAGTCTTCATAGTTCCAAATCTGACTCCGGATACGTGCTTGTAGCTCGACTGCATTGGCCTTCATCATCTTTGGCAAGTGAAGTGGGGCTCCCTTGCACTTCATCATCCATGCTTACATGTTATCAATAGCAGTATGTATGTTCTTCAAGATGTGTGCTCTTCTGGCACATCGCTGTTGCCATCCGTGGAGATGAATGACTGCTTAATGCATGGTACCAAACTTGGAGTACAATGCTTGCATAACTGTGTCTAAGGAAAATACTTCATCTAGTATTGCTTTATTCAGTTCAGCTAGGGTGGACATTGTCACCAAGTCTCCTCCCTGCTTGGCCACCTATAGTGCCTTCGCCATTCTCTCATTCTCAGCTATGAGAAAACAAACACTTGAGCTAGTGGCTTCGGCATACACTCTAGTTGCATCGGCCGACGCAGCTAGATGCTTGTGCACATCAATCATGATGACTTGCTCTTCAAATTGCACATGGGATGTTTGGTCCTTCGGAGTCGGTACTCTCTGAGACTGCACAACTCTGTGATGAGATTCGTCAAAGGAGAAGCTGTGCATCTCTGCTTCTGGTTGACCACCAAGGATCTCAGTGCCTCCTTGGTCATTCGAGACTTGCTCATCATCGGGATGCAATGAAGCGGGTAAGTCGACCTCTTTATGGTGAGGCATGAGGCCGGTATCCTGTTCCAACTCCTACTGCTCCATGTATGCATCCAACTGTTCAAGCACCTGTTTTATCTCATGAGCAAAGTCTTGCCCCTGCGATGGTTCACCATGTTCACCTAATGTCAGTTGTTCAAATGAATCAACTACTTCTACGGGTGCTACTTCGTTTGTCTACAGGTGATGCACCCTCTGCTGAATCTGCTACTGCTACTGCGCTTCCTGCTCCTGTTGGCGCAACTCTTGTTCTTTCCGGAGTTGCTCCCTCAACTCATGCAACTCCTTCTCTGCTTCTTCCATTCTCTTCTTATCCCTCTACCTTCGTGCGATTCGCTTGTCGCGCTGCTGCCTCTTCGCCTGAATAGCCATAGTTGCTTGTTCTACAAGTGGATCTGCTCGAAACTTTCAGCTTTGCTCCTCCTCCATGTGGTCGATAATCTTCCTCTTCCATTTGTCGCGCACAGGTATGCTTGGCTCTGCTGCCTCTGTTGCTGCTGCTACTATTGCTGGTGCTCTCTGTGGTGCTGCTTCATGCTGCTTTACTAACCACTCTATGGAAAAGCCGACCTGTTCATTGGGTTTGGAGGAATTGTAACAATATTTGCATGAGTCCTCCTCGGCCCAATGACATGCCCCATGGATCTAGTTGAACTAAACTCTCGTATAGTGATCCTTCACAATGCAATGTGGGTCATACGGGTTGAAGCTTTGGAGGTCGAAAGGATACTTCCTCATCTACTCTGCTTCGACATCCGCTTGCTTGATACTCCGGATCTCATATAACCCAATCCGCAATGGGAGAGCAGGCCAAGGTGCCTTCTTCTTCCGCTGCAGTCTAGTTGTCAATCATGTCGAGATGTGGTACGCTACTTCCTAAATGACAAGCACGTCCAAGGCGAACTTTGGTAGAACATGCGAAGACTTCTCCGCACTGAACACTCAGATGAACGTGCGGATGGTGAGGCATACCAATCTACAATGCTTAGAAATGCCTTCATCACTTCCTTTGACATATAGGGTGGATCCTCTTCGAATATCAACCTGTACACTAGGGTGACAAAAAGGTCAGAAAATCGTATGATCACTCCTCTGAAGCTGCATTCAGATAACAGCTTCAAATACGTGTTCAAAGCAGTCTCCATCGGTGACCATGCCCAACTCGAACCCGAGAACTCATGTCAGGCACAAACTGCATCTAGAATGTAAGTGAACATATAAATATTTGCATGCATACCATCGAGTGACCGTCGAGCCTTCATGACTTGCTCCTTCAGCTGATAAGCTAGTATGTCGAGCCAGTTGCATGGTCTTCCTTCTCTAGCCAGTTGGTCCAGCGCGACCACCCAACTCTGAGGGAAGGTCTTAGTGCTTGCTTGGCCACTCAGTCGACATGTGAATATGACCAAGAATTGGTATGCCTTCCTGAATATCTTCGTCTTATAAATCTTATTGGGTGTTATCCTGAAACGAGCTGGCTCCTTTACCCAATCCTTCAAAATGTCTTCGGAGTGGCCTCTGCTATTGGGAAAGCTAAACGAGGGAGTCATGACAGTCATGGGCTCGGTCATCTGATACATCTCATCGTAATCTCGTGCCCAAAATGTTGCAAGCTTGGTCCCACTGACACTGCTCAAGGTCACCCTCTCGGGGTCAGTGTGAGAGACGATCCAGTGAATCATATCCGTGCATGGGAACACGGGGTATTTGCATGCAATCCGGTACATGCCAGACTTATGGATGTTCACGTACACCTGACGGTCTTCAAGGTATTCCCCAAAAGTACCTGCGATTGTTTCATTCACCTCTTACCACTTCAGTTTGATGTCCTTGTCTAGATACAACTTCGTATCTTCATAGATCGACAAACCAGAGGACACCTGCTTAGCTGCTGCTCTAGCTGCCATACCATTAGTGTCCCAAGATCCTGTTCTCTTGGAAGCCATTGAGACAGATGAACACTTGAAAGATCTGGAAACAAGCAACATGCATGGAAACAATTATGTTAGTGAAAACAAAGCAAATCCGGGGAGGGACACAACACATACCTGGGAAACTGATGAGAAAGATTGTACAAATTTCACTGGGAGGCTAAGTGACTGGCTAGAACTGCGCAGAAGGCAGTCTGGGCTGTCTGGGAGGCTGGACTGGCTGCTGGATCTGCGAAATGTGCAATCCAGTTGGGCAGCTGGCCCAGGGACATATTTGCCAATTTCTTGGGCCAAGCAGTCACTATCCTCCAGGAGTGTGAAAAATAGTCCAGGAGGCTAGTGCTAGGCCAGAATGCACAAATCTATACAGGAAGGTGAGCCTTCCTTCCCCAAATTGCGCAATGCAGCCTTGGTGAAGGCAGAGACTGGGCCAAGGTTAGCCTGACTTGCCGACGGGCAACTAAAAGCAAGTAAGTCGATGAAATGCACGACGCCACTAAGTGATAGCAAAATTGATAAACAGTGAATGCAAAACATGAATGGAATATTCAACAAACAAATCAACATGCATGTGGGTGAGGCCGCTTGCCGATTGGGTGAACATCTGTGCAAAACAATTTCATGCATGCGACAACAATGAGATAGCAACGAAACTTTAAACAGAGCTAGGATAACCTAGAATACATGTAAACGACAGCAGGCATTCAAAGAAATCAAGCAAACAACACTCACACAAGTGAATACACAAAAAGCGACAGAAATGTTGAAAAAGACAAGTTGAGGCCACTTACTCGTGAGTGGCTGAGTCAGATGTGTTGAAGAGTCCTGGATGTGCTGTGGGATGTCAGAGCTCCAAGATTGATGTGAATGAATGAGCTTTGATGCGTTGAATAAATAATTTGGTCTCATGACGCACATGCCACAAATCTAGGAAAAAGCAACACTTGGAGGGAAACTTCTAAAACAACTTTGCATGTAATCCCCGACTGTTAAAAATAGCTCCCTGAATCATGGGATGCCTTTTGCATGTTGACTCTTACTATTCCGGGAAGATTAAGTCATGCATGCATGCAAGTCAAGTTTCCTCGGTCCCGGGCGGAACTGGTCAACCAGAGTGTTCACGCATGCGAGTGCTCAGCTGCTTGGGAAAAATGTTCATTCCTAGCTTGGAGCTAGGTTCACTGCCCAGGAGGTTTGCGCAATTTTTGGGCGTAGCAACTGACTGCTGCCCAGATTTGCACAAATCCTGCGCTGAACAACCTGTTGCTGGGAAAATTTGCGCAAATCCTATTGGGAGGGTTGGTTGGAAGGATTGCGCAATCCTGGAGCCTAGCAGGCTGCCAGAGAGGATTGTGCAATTCCTGGGGGGAAGGATGGTTGCCCTCCAGAAATGTGCAATTTTCTAGGGGAAGCTGCTTAGCCTGCAGCTGGACCAAGTCTGGGTAAGCAGCCCGTGAGGTGAAAGGATCAACTGTGATTGACAGGCTGCCTTTGTGCTAGGAAAACATTGAAGCTTGAGTAGTTGATGAAGAAAAACAAGGTGCTGTGTAAGGTTGGTAGGGAGGCTGCAAAATAGGCTAAGGAAAAATTTTGGAGGGTGGTTGTAGCTGCTACAACGCTTTGTTACAATACCATGGCTTATCAATACCACATGCCTAAAAACCATAACTTATTTCACAATAAAAATAACTTATTTTAATTTAATTTTATGACGTTTTTCTTAATTGAAGCCTGAAGAAAAAATGTTTTAATTACTTTTGAGATTTATCTAAACCTTCTATCCTGACGATTACTAAAAACATTCCCATAGAAATTAAATTAAGGGTTTAATAAAATTAAAAATGAGAATAATTTTATATTTAAAGATGTGAAATTTATATAATATAAATAATATTAGTTAAAATCAACATAGATCCATCTTAACTAAGGATCCAAGGGATGACAACAAGCAAATTGAAGGGGGGAGAGGGTGGGGAGAGAGGGAGGGCGATAGTGACAAAACTAGAGGGAAGAGAGAGAAAGAGAGAGAGAGAGAGGGAGAGAGGAGAGGAGGGAAGAGAGAGAAGAAGAGGGGAGAGAAGGGAAGAGAAAAAGAGATAGTGATAGAGTTGGTGAGAGAGAGAGAGAGAGAGAGAGAGAGAGAGAGAAGGGAGATATGGAGAGAGAGTGAGGGAGAGAGGAGAGGAGGGAAGAGAGAGAAGAAGAGGGGAGAGAGATAGGGAGAGAAGAAGAGGGGAGAGAGATAGGGAGAGAAGGGGAAGAGAGAGAGGGAGACACAAAGATGAAGGGGAGAGAGAGAAGGGGAGAGAAAGGGAGATAGTGATAGAGTTGGAGGGAAGAGAGAGAGGGAGAGAGCGAGCAAGAGAGGAGAGGGGGGAAGAGTGAGAAGAAGAGGGGAGAGAAGGGGAAGAGATAGAGAGGGAGACATAAAGATGGAGGGGAGAGCGAGAAGGTAAGAAAAAGGGAGATAGTGATAGAGTTGGAGGGGAGAGAGAGATAGGGAGAGAGATGGGGGGGAGAGACAGAGGGAGGTGGGAGAGAAATGGAGAGAGAGGACTCAAGAGAGAGAAGGAAATAAAGTTGGAGTTAAAGTGGGGAGAGAGGGAAGGAAGAAGAAAGACATAGAAGGAAAAAGGTGGAGAGAGAGAGGGAGTGACAAGGGAGCGATGGAGAGAGAGTAGGAGAGAGGAGAGTGGGAGGGAACAGAGAGAGAAGGAGAGAAGGGGAAGAGAGAAAGAGAGAGAGAGAGAGGGGGAGAGAGAAATATAGATATAGAGAGAGTGTGTGCATGTTTGGGGGAGAAATAGAGAGAGTGAATTAGAAAGGGACACATAGATACATATATAGATATTATATGGTATTATATAACCAACCTAGATCCATCTTAACCTCAGATCTATCAAGTGTTGAGAGGGATCAAATGTATCGATGTGCCTTTCCTTAAGTTTTTCACTCAAAAAAGATGTCTTCACCTCAAGAGATTGGATCCCTCTCGACACTTCATGGATATGGGGTTAAGATGGATCTAGGTTGGTTATTGTACACTTGTCCTAAGTGAAATCTTGTTGTAGAACCCTTAGGGAGCATTTAGCTAAGAAATGGGCTATTTGATCCTTGAGATCTACTAGGGAAACCTCCCTTATGGTGGATTATGTCCAACCATAGAAACAAAGGGAGTAGTTGTTGAAGTGACAATGGTAACTCTCCCATTATTTCTCTCAATATAGGTTGCTTAGCAAGGCTTTGCACTAAGGTGCTAGATTTTGCAGTAATAGGTGTCAAACACTCTAATCATCCCATGGTTCTCATTTATTATAGTATCCTACATAGATGTTGAATGGTGTTTTCATTGATGCTAGCATTGGTCTTTTAATGGTTTTAATATTCATTTATGGATTACATTGATTGGAAGCTTCAATGGAAAAGAAGCCCTGGAAGGATAAAAAGCTCTTGTGATGTGGTCACGATGCTCCGCTTTTGATGAAGAATTTGGATGAGAATAAGAGTAAATCAACAAATGAGACCATCATCATTGTGTAGTGTTTGCCATGTTAATTTAAGCCATAGGTGGCATGCCTCGTGGCTCCTCACGGTTGAAGAGTTATATTATTTTGAAGATATTAGACCCCATTGCCTGGGTCAATTCTCCACCCATTATTTTGGTTACCGTTGAATATATTTGTTTAAGATGAGGTTATAACCATTTTTGAGGTAAAATTGATTGAGTGAGTTGTATGAAAATAAGATTAAATCTTCGACCACGCCTAGGTGTGCAAGCCTAAGACAATGATCCATGGTCGACCCTCCAAAAGTTATGGCTTCTTATAAATATGGGGCAACCCTTAAAGCAACATTTTATTTTGAAAAATGTGCATGGGTCACATGGACCTATATTAGGGTTTTGTCAATTGCCATGGTCAAGTTCAATATAAGCAAGTATGGTTTAAATAATAAAAGTAAATGTGATCTGTGGTAGCCACGAGGATCTATGGTTGGACTCAAAAGTTTGGTCCACCAAATACATATAACTAGAATTTGCACCAAAATGGTGCAAAGACACGCTGATAGAAGTGTAGATTAATGTAGTGTGATGCAGAGGTAGCATTGCAGGAAACAAGGATGTGGATGCCGAAGGCATGAGGAACCAGGGGGGCTAAATTATTGGGAAAGTAAAGCTTTCCAAGTGGGTAAAAGTGCATTATAGAATTTGCAATATATCAAATTTCTATCACCAAACTCATAACTAAAATAGAAGTAATCTTTGAGGAGACGCCATTTTGATAGTCTAACATATTCTATGAACAACATACTAGAGATTATTATGCGAAGTTGTTTGGATGGGAGAGAAAAAAAAAAGAAATTAAGAAACACTCATTTCATGGGGTTCTCAAAAGCCTAAACGAATTGAATTGATGTCCTTCTCTGCTGCAATGTAAGGAATCCCTAAGTAATTTTTTTACAATATTATCTAAACTGCAATAAATATATTAATCTCATTGTAATTAAAAAATTACAAAGAACTCATTGCATTCTCCCACAATGATATTTATAGCAGCATTCTTTTTGTGCATTTCCTCTTCTTATTTAGCGCTTCCCATTCTAACATTTACAACGACCTCCTTCTGGTAAGTATTTTTGGTGTGGGTCAACCATATAGTAACATTAAATTCACCTTCATTAGTAGTTTTACTTCTGGAAAGACATGAAATAGAGGAAATGAGAACCACACAACTAATGAGTTGAGAGAGGTTGTGCCATATCATAAATTGCCCTATAGCAAAGAAGACTACATAGAGGAAGATTTCCCAAGGACGGGAGGATACCTACATGGTACTGTTGGGCCGTGAATACGACCACTTTTTAACACTTCTTTCATCCATTTTTTTACTCTTCTTTATCATGCCATTTATTATAATTTATTATATAAATCCATTTTATAATGATTTATGCTCTTATGAATGAATATTATTTATTCTCCTTTATTTCTAATAAATTGATAATTATGCATGATTTTATCCATGATAGTTTAATAAATTGGTTGTAACACTATTCACCATTTTTAGGCTCCAATACAATTTCCAGATTGAAAATTTGATCATTAAATATTCCAACTCAGCAATTCGCTGGAATAAGAAGTGATAGTTTTGTGGTTGAGATTCTGGGCAAATGAAGAAGAATCTGGAAAATACGGAACATGGGTTTTGTCCAGAATGGACCAAATTAACTTTAGTGAAAAACGGTTTGCCCAAATTCGGCTTGTATTGAGAGAAACGCAGGGTTCTTTGAGCACAATTTTCTCAGATTTGCTGTGTGGCCGTTTTTCAAATCTCAGCTGCAAAGCCAAATTCGCCTTGCTCTTGTTGAAAGATGAATGGAAATATATTTTCTTGTTGATCAATTGGTTGGAAACAATCTAATTTTTTAATATAAATCATGTTGTAATTATCTTTGTTGTAACTTCTCTTTGATCTCTCTCTATTTAAATGAAAACAAAGATCAGAGATGGGGATGGAAAAATGAGGGAGAATTGAGGATTTAGAATTGGAGATTCAAGAATAATGGTGGATTATTCATGATAGGATATGGATTGTTGAATGTTGTAATTCTCAGAGCTTCAGCTGTTGTAATGATTTCACAATTTGATGATTAATACTTGATTTGGGAGTTACTGTTCATTCTTCTCATCTGAAGTAGCCCAGCAGCATCCGTTGGCGGCTAAGGGCCCAGCCTCTGGTGGATTGTGCTGCTGCTGCATATTATATCTTTAGTTCATGCATGGTTTTCATTATCAGCTTTATTTGGTAATATGGTATGTTCTGTTATTTTACATCACGGTTCTGTTATATTCGATTTATGTTCAACTGAGTAATATCGTTCTCGATGCCGGGAATGTCGTATTGATTCATCTTGACTTGGTAACGCATTGCTGTTCTTTTAATCATTGATATAACGTTGCTGATCCTTATAGAATGTTATTGCTATTCAATTACAATGTAACCGTGTTGTATCACTCTTTAATTGGTATCATTGAATTCATCTTAGAGATTATATTTCCTTGCGATTGTTGAATCTATTGACATTGCTGTTCCATTATAAAATACAACCGTATTCTTTATAACTAAGACTGATAAGTGGATTACCAAGATCAGATTACTATTAAGGTGTGTCGTGTGTATTTTGGTTAACTGTACATTTATATTTGATCTTAATTGCTGTTATATATTTCATTTCTAATTAGTTTCCATTCTATTTCTGTTTGTTGTCCGATTTATTCTTAAAGTAAAGATTGCTATCTGATTTCTGTAGAACACGATTGTTGCATTTATTCTTGTAGACTAAGGTGTGGTTGCTTATTGAACTCAGTTGCTGTTACAGTTTCCTAGCTGCTGTTCCATTTCTTGTCATTCGAAAATCATCATTGCCTTGGTGTGCAGAAGGTCTGAGACTGTAGTGAACATTGACATATGCTGTCTAGTTCCCAGTTTGATGATCTTTCTTTTGTGTGCCTTTTCAATTGCATCAATGTCTAGAGGAATGAGTTATTGCTACTGTATCTTCGATTGATGGTTGTTTGAGTGAATGATAGTTCAGAACATTTCAGTTTCTAGCTGTTCCAATTAGATTTTGTTTCCAACATTCATTTACTTTTGCATTTTAAGCACTATATTGCAAAACATTACTATTGAATAAATAGCCGCCTCAGACTGAGTACACTCTTGAAATAAAAAGTCGTCCCTGGGTTGACAATTAATGTGAAGATAATTAGGAGTTAGAAAGACACATTTTTATCGCTCGACATTTTGGCGCCGTTGCCGGGGAGAGTGTGGCCATTTTTAAAGAGTAGTGTGCATTTGATGAATGCCTGTTAGGAAAGACTTGGGTATTAAAAATAGAAGGTAAGAACCTGCGTACAGAGCATGTAGAAGCCCCGCTCCCCTGCCCGCTTTCCAACAAAACCTTTAAAGAACTTAAAGTAGAAATAAATGTTTGAATTGTTGTGTGAATGACAAAAAAAAATATAAATTAAAAAAAAACAAATCTCATGATTTCACTCAAGTGGTGATGTAAGCACCACCCATTTCACTAACTGATTGACAGGAACATTTGAAGAAGGAGCCTTGAAGAAACACATGAAGAACATCTTTTATTATGGTAAGAAATGACTCATATTTCTACTTTTGAATTTCCTATCAAAGATCTAGGAGGAGTGACAAAAATGCACATAATTCCCCCATCTTCTCTACCAAATTTTCATGGCTTGACAAATGAAAACCCAGATACATTCTTACTTGAGTTCAAAATACTTTGTAGAGGATATGATTATTACACTAACGATCAAAGATTGAAAGTGTTTCCTCTTACTCTAAAAGGAGCAACTCTCTGATGGTTCATGAGCCTAGGTGGGAACTGCATTCAAACATGGGAGGACATGAAAAACATATTCTTGAAGAAGTACCAAGACTATTGCAAGGCCAATGAAGATATTTTCAATATGATACAAGGGGAAGATGAAAGCTTGGAGGATTATGTAGATCGATTTCAATACAACCTTCAAAAATCAAAGCATAAGTATTTGGAAAAAGAAATCCTAAAAACACTCCTTCTTAAAGGAATCAAAGATGAATTTTAGAACTCTTAAATCTGATAGGAAAAGGTGATGTTTTTCAATTATCATATGATGATGTTTGTGAGTTGTGCATAAGGTATTCAAGAGGAATCTCCAAGGCTGGTAAGAATTCTAGAGATGTTTGCTCTTTGTTTTCCAAATTTGCTACAAGACTAGGAGATATAAGAGCTGAAATCAATGATTTATTTGAACATTTTAAAATTGATCTTATTAGCTCTCTAAGTTCAAAGTTGGATGTTTTGCAGGTTCATAAAAACCGAGAATTTGATGAAGTGTTTTTCGCTCATGACCGAAAGGAGCATACCATAGATGGTTTTTCTTCCTTATCTAATTTGGAAGTGGCATATCAAAGAGATGGGGAAGTTGCAACAAGGTTAACAGGTATGGTTCAAAACACTTCTCCATTCTCTTACTTGCATAATCCATTATGGAATACTAATGTGTTAGGGCAGCCATGGCAATCTCAATATAACTACCACCAATCTTGTTTACAAGTTTGGCATGGTTCATCTTATGATTGCATGACTACTCTCCCTCATCTTGTAGCACAAACATATTCTCCATATTTTTCACCAGCTCTTCCACAACATCCTACTTGCATATTAAATTCATCCACTCAACCTAACCAACCACATCATCACAATGCTCCATTCCTTACACATTTTCTTGCTCAACTAATTCCACACCCTCACCATAATAAACCAGTACAACATGCTTACAATGTTGAACTGCAAAATTTACCCACCCTTCCCACCCATTCTATCTCACATGCACCATTAGAGAAAACTTTCAATGAGATTCAAAATGTTTCAAATTAAAAAATTGTAGAAGTTATGGAAAAAAATGAAGTTTCTTTTAGCTTGCATCAACAAACCATTTTAAAAGCTCAAAAACTTCATGATATGATGGCTATGAGAAATCAAGAAAGTAAAGGATATATTGAAGATTGGTTTCACTCCATCACTTGTTTGCAACATCCCTCCATACTTCAACAATTTTTGACACCATCTTTTCTAGGGAAGTTGGCTTCTCATACCCTAATGTTCATTAATATGCATTTTTCAAATTTGGGTATGTGCATACATGAAGCCTTATTTCGAAAATGGTTCCACTGGAAATACTCTTATACATAAACATATTCGATTCTCAAAGAAGAGTAGGATAGTGGAGAAAATAAAATAAATAAAGAAATAAAGCAAACACATTTTTTTTTTTTTTTTTTTGTAAAACTAGTTGTTTCTTTTGTTGCAACACGCTATCGAAATCAACATCGGTGATAAATGTTTCAATTCATTTGTGTATGTAGATGATTTATAATAGAAATAACAATTCTACAAACACTTATATTCATTTTTATCACCAATTTGAAAAAATGCTTGAATATCACACTTTTTGGCTTGCGGGCTTGATGAACTTTCTGGAAAAACAGTCGGGACAGTCATGTTTTGAGGGACCAAAAGCGAATATTTTTAAAGCCTGTTTCTATCCTAAGTAGCCCTTGATGTCTACTTTTAAATCCAATTTGAATCACTCAATTTGGATTTGAAACGAAAAAGTTAGAACCAAAACATTGACAGGGTGTCTAGCGGGAAGCTCAGGAACAGAGTTGGGACAGTCGGTTTTTGGAGGCCTAAATGAATGAATTTTTAAAACCTGTTTCTATGGTAAATTCCCCTATGAATTTAGGTTACAATGCAATTTTAATCACTCATTTTTGATATCGTATGGGGAAGTTATGATCAAAATACTAACTATCTATCGTAAATCAGCACTCTTAAAACTCTGTTTTTCCGCCTGTTCCTTAGAGTATTTGACCTATCAATTCTTCTTTTATTCAAAACATGTTTCTATTGGAGATAAATAAATAAATTTACTTTCATTTCCAATTTGAATCATTCGAATCCGACATCAAACGAAGAATCTATGCTTAAAACATTCACTGTTGGTTTAAGCTGGGTAATCGAAAATGACTGTGTTATGCAGGTTGTTCTAACTAAAATTGACATATCATATCATTGAATTTTTAAAACCTGTTTCTATTGGAGATAAAATTTGAATTAGCTCTCATTTGGCTTTGGAATCGCTCAATTTCGACGAAAAACAAAGAAGTTGTGATTAAAACACTGTCGATTAGCATAATTGGCCACTGCTCTCCCGCAGGTGACAAATAAATTTTACTTTGTTATTTTCTCAGTGAATTTGTTATACAGAGTAACTACTTGTTGTTTTTTTGCATAATTATTGGATTAGGAGAGCCTGATCACCTCTCTTTCTCCATGATTTAACGTTTTATTGCAGGTAGACACTCGTTTTTTTGCAGGGCTTGGGAAAATAAAGAAGGTGAATTTATGGACGAGTGATTTTTGAAAGAAATTTTATGAAATAAAGGAATTTCATCCAACTTATTACCCAACGGATTCATAATAGAACAAATGAAGAATTGATTTCCATTTGAAAATTCATGTCTTGTCACTGCTGCCAAAACATTTTTCAAAGAGATCATTTTTTTACATAATATCATAGCTGTTGTAACTTAATTTATTTATTTATATACTGTTTTTTGTTGTTTCTTTTCTAATTTCTCTTATATTTTGTGTTTCAGGTATTGCTTCATTCAAAGTGTAACTCATCCTTAGCATCAATACAATGAACAACTAATACATTCTTTGCGTGCTTGCATTTTATGCTTGTGCATTTTGCTGTTCCTTTTCTGAAGGGACAACATTTGTGTGCACTTTTGTTGTTTCTGCTGTTCCTTTTCCAAAGGGACATCATTTTCGTTTTGCTGTTCCTTTTTCAAAAGAATAGCACCTTTTGCGTCAGCTGTTCCTTTTCCACGGTTCATTTTGCTGTTCCTTTTCCACGGTTCATTTTGTTGTTCCTTTTCCACGGTTCATTTTTCTGTTCCTTTTTCACGTTTTGTTGTTCCTTTTCGAATGGAACATCACTTCTACACTTTCACTTTTTGCTATTCCTTTCCGAATAGAACAACACTTTTGCACTTTCACGTTTTGCTGTTCCTTTCTGAATGGAACAACACTTCTGCACTTTCACTTGTTGCTGTTCCTTTATGAATGGAACAACACTTCTGCACTTTCACGTTTTGCTGTTCCTTTCCGAATGGAACAACACTTCTGCACTTTCACATTTTGCTGTCCTTTTCGAATGGAACATCACTTCTGCACTTTCACTTTTTGTTGTTCCTTTCCGAATGGAACAACACTTCTACACTTTCACGTTTTGCTGTTCTTTTCCGAATGGAACAACACTTCTGCACTTTTACATTTTTGCTGTTCCTTTCCGAAGGAACAACACTTTCACATTTTTGCTGTTCCTTTTCAAAGGAACAACATTTTCGCATTTCTTGTTGTTTTTCTTAGGGAACAACACTTTTTCACATGCATTTTTCGCTGTTCCCTATACAGAACAACACTTTTTCGTGTGTACTTTTGCTTTTTGGTGTGCATTTCCTTTGTTGTTCCCTACAAGGAACAACACTTTTTGAGTGTTTTTGCTGTTCCTTCAACAAAGCAACACTTTGGGAATATTTTCGATAGAAATCCTTTCTTCCTTTTGTGGGATTATTCCTAGTTCATCTCAACCACATTTTACTGATTCCCTTTCATGGCATGAAGTACACTACTTTTATGAAGACAAGAATTATGGATTCTTTTGAAGCGAGTTAATATCATTCATGTTGTGATCTTTAACAGGACAGCTCCTTGATGATAGCTTATTTTCAAAAGGGACACAATTATTTATATACTACTTTACTGCATTGTTTTCTGCTGTACATGATATTGATTGATCATCTTAATACCATGCTGGTTTCACCCTTCCTGGTTATAATCTTCTCTGTCTATAATAAATGAGATCATGGGTATATATATATACATACATATATATATATATATATATATATATATATATATATATTTATTGACATGTTCAACTTCTTCCACCATCCCTGCTCTTAAGGAGCACTGAGCCTCCCTCTCTTTATCATAAAAATGTGTAATAAGAACAAAATTTTGTTCGCAGATGGAGGATAGGGGGTCTCATTACGAGCCAGCCTACCATGTTCATAAGGCTGTAACAAAGTGACATTCCCATCATGGCCACCACACCAGGGTTATGATCCATTGGATAGCCAAATTATCCTTGGAACATGAGGTCTCATCATGAGTCGGCCTGATCACTTTTGCTACATCCTAGTGAATGGCAGTGTGGTTATCTGGTTACCATGCCAGCACACTGATCTCTTCTGTAGAACAGCATTGGAACTCTCCATTTATAAATTGAGGATCCTGGCTCATATGGGTTAAAAAGCAACCCTGTCGAGAGTATGGACGCCTGCTGGCAGCAGAGGCTCTGGTTATGGTATTGAAGTTATATCTTATCGTCAATTATTACTATAATACCATTTTCTTATTTTCTTCTTTTTATCGGAGAAGTTATTTCCTTATTTTTTTTTCCCTGTTTTGAACCTTTATGCATGAGAAATTGTTTTATGATCAATCACATCATTTTCAGCTAGAATACCGTCAGTAAAGCATCTTGTTGGCATATTGTTGTCCTTTTTCTTTTTCATAACTTATCATCAATCCAAAGTGTCCTATCTTTTATTCATAACAATCTTTACACACTCTGCTCTCATTATAACCATAACTCTCACTGTCTTATCATTGATATGTGTACTCTGCTTCATTTACTGCTATATTGTTCATTCCCTTGCCTTGCCATCAGCATAACACCTTTCATATGCTTTATGGTCATGGAATCCCTTTTCCAATTGGAGGGGGGAATGTATGCATTATGGGATTGCATGCGATATGATTACTGCACTCTGCCATAACTTGTTGATTTGATAAAATATTTGATTGAAATTTTTGCATGCATCTTAATCTATTGCTATTCAAAACTAACACTGTGGATTCAAGAACATTGTATGCAAAATAGTGATTTGTTTACAGGAAAACAACAAGTATGGGTAGAACTCTATTCACAGCATGATCACACTATTGCAACTACTAGAAGAGGCTCCAACAACTGAACGTGAACAATTCTTCAGACATGATGTGCTTGCCTGGATTCAACCTTTTGCATTACTTTCAACACCAACTCTGCCTACATCAGCTTCAACAACTGCCAGTCCATATATGTCATTCCACATTTTTCTTTTTGGAGGTCAAACTTGAGGTAAAATAGCATAATTTTCTGATTTATTATGAATTTAAGAGAATTTCATAAAAATCCATTTTGAGCATTATTTATCATCCTTCAGTCCACATCTGTACCACTTCCCATTTTTCAGCGGCATATCATCTTTCAGTTTGGGGGAGTGTTGCTTTCATTCATTTCTTTCTTATGACCATGTCATTCATATTCTTTATCATCCATTGATATTCTTATTCATTCTCAACACCTCCCTTATTCCATGTTGTTTTATACCAAGCATAACATTCAACAGATGGTAGCAACTACCTCTATTTGTTTTCTAGCATTGCATGAGGGCATGCTAATTCTTCAGCGAGGGGGAGGAATTGCTACGCATGATGGATGTTTTCTACTTTCTTTCTCATTTAAGACATACAATTTCAGTGCAGAAATTGATTTCCACATATTTTTAAAACTATGAACTCAATTCTTGTGATCTCTGGAAAACACAGACGTATTATTAAAATACACATACCCAGATAATTTCAAGATAAATTGGTTCATAAAATTTCGGAAATCATGCACTCTCACCTACAACGATTTTGTTTATATCTCATGATGCGTGCATCAAAATGATCTGATTTTTGGATCATAGAGGCATTCATATATTACAAATCTACTTGCAACATTTCAACAAAAGCTGGTTTGTAGTTTTTGGGAAAATGGTTACTGAAGGTTGCTGTCACTTATATCATATTTTTCTGCAACTTCATTGTTATGCCTTCATCAAAATCGCTAAGTTTGAATATTCATTAATTAAGGAAGAATTCATTTGTTCTATCCATTTCATGAGCTAAGAAGAACAAATTTTTTTTATTGCTTGGTTAACACATGGGTTTTGTCTTTGGGTTGAATGAGGACATGCAATATATTCAATTTTTTGTTGCATGAGGACATGCAATATATTCGGTGTGGGGGTGTGTTGGGCCGTGAATACGACCACATTTTAACACTTCTTTCATCCATTTTTTAACTCTTCTTTATCATGTCATTTATTATAATTTATTATATAAATCCATTTTATAATGATTTATGCTCTTATGAATGAATATTATTTATTCTCCTTTATTTCTAATAAATTGATAATTATGCATGATTTTATCCATGATAGTTTTAATAAATTGGTTGTAACACTATTCACCATTTTTAGCCTCCAATACAATTTCCAGATTGAAGATTTGATCATTAAATATTTCAACTCAGCAGTTCGCTGGAATAAGAAGTAACAGTTTTGCGGTTGAGATTCTGGGCAAATGAAGAAGAATCTGGAAAATCTGGAACATGGGTTTTGTCCAGAACGAACCAAATTAACTTTAATTTAAAACGGTTTGCCCAAATTCGACTCGTATTGAGAGAAACGCAGGGATCTTTGAGCATGATTTTCTCAGATTTGCTGTGTGGCCGTTTTCCAAATCTCAGCTGCAAAGCCAGATTCGCCTTGCTCTTGTTGAAAGATGAATGGAAATATATTTTCTTGTTGATCAATTGGTTGGAAACAATCCAATTTTGTAATAGAAATCATGTTGTAATTATATTTGTTGTAACTTCTCTCTGATCTCTCTCTATTTAAATGAAAACAGAGATCAGAGATGGGGATGGAAATATGAGGGAGAATTGAGGATTTAGAATTGGAGATTCAAGAATGATGGTGGATTATTCATGATAGGATAGGGATTGTTGCATGTTTTAATTCTCAGAGCTTCAGCTGTTGTAATGATTTCACAATTTGATGATTAATACCTGATTTGGGAGTTACTGTTCATTCTTCTCATCTGGAGTAGCCTAGCAGCATCCGCTGGCGGCTAAGGGCCCAACCTCTGGTGGATTGTGCTGCTGTTGTATATTATATTTTTAGTTCATGTGTGGTTTTCATTATCAGCTTTATTTGGTAATCTGGTATGTTCTGTTATTTTACATCACGGTTCTGTTATATTCGATTTATGTTCAACTGAGTAATATCGTTCTCGATGCCGAGAATGTCGTATTGATTCATCTTGACTTGGTAACGCATTGTTGTTCTTTTAATCATTGATATAACGTTGCTGATCCTTACAGAATGTTATTGCTATTCAATTACAGCGTAACCATGTTGTAACACTCTTTAATTGGTATCATTGAATTCATCTTAGAGATTATATTTCCTTGCGATTGTTGAATCTATTGACGTTGCTGTTCCATTATAAATACAATCTTATTCTTTATAACTAAGACTGATAAGTGGATTACCAAGATCAGATTACTATTAAGGTGTGCCGTGTGTATTTTGGTTAACTGTACATTTATATTTGATCTTAATTGCTGTTCTATATTTCATTTCTAATTAGTTTCCATTCTATTTCCATTTGTTGTTCGATTTATTCTTAGAGTAAAGATTGCTATCTGATTTCTGTAGAACATGATTGTTGCATTTATTCTTGTAGACTAAGGTGTGGTTGCTTATTGAACTCAGTTGTTGTTACAGTTTCCTAGCTGCTGTTCCATTTCTTGTCATTCGAAAATCATCATTGCTTTGGTGTGCAGAAGGTCTGAGACTGTAGTGAACATTGACATATGCTGTCTAGTTCCCAGTTTGATGATCTTTCTTTTGAGTGCCTTTTCAATTGCATCAATGTCTAGAGGAATGAGTTATTGCTACTGTATCTTCGATTGATGGTTGTTTGAGTGAATGATTTAGTTCATAACATTTCAGTTTCTTGCTGTTCCAATTAGATTTTGTTTCCAGCATTCATTTACTTTTTCATTTTAAGCACTATACTGCAAAACATTACTCTTGAATAAATAGCCGCGTCAGACTGAGTACACTCTTGAAATAAAAAGTCGTCCCTGGGTTGACAATTAATGTGAAGATAATTAGGAGTTAAAAAGACACCTTTTTATCGCTCGACAGGTACATAATTGAATATGCCTAGAAATTCTACATCTTCATAAAATGAAACAACCGTTCTAGATGGCCCAATAACCCATCTTATTGTATTTGGAGCAATTGTCTTTGAAACATCCCTTTTCTCTTGTGCCATTTCATCCCTTTGTCTGCGGAGTTTTTCCTCTCGCTTTTGTTTAAGAGTTTCTTGCCATAATATTTTCTTAATTGCATCATCCTAAATCTTTTGAGTAGCCCTTTCAGCTTGCATCCTAAATTTTGGAATCTTTTCTCGATGCTTCCTTTGACTAAAATGAGGCAACCCATTTGGAAATTCAATCAAACTTTCTCTACCTTCTAGATCTGTTCTTGAGAATTGAACAACCCTCTATCGTGCAGTCAAAGGAACTTTCTTACTGTCAACTATAAAAGATGGATTGTCTGCTTTCCTCGTCTTGACATCCTCAATCTCATAATCTGAACTTTCAAAATATTCATTACTCAATGGAGGTCCTTTGTCATCCTCATCATCCTTATACAGTTCTACTAATCCCCTCTCCGATTTCAACTTTCTCTTAGGACTTGTGGTGCTTCATAATCATCGTCATCTTCAACATATTCATCTTCTGGCAAATATTTCTTCGAAATCTTAGAGCTTTTTTGCACTAGTAGGGGTGGACTACCATTAATTGTATAAATCCTTCTAAATATTCCTCCATCCAAATGTCTTGCCATTGATTTAATTTGTTTTCGGTTTCCAAAGAAAAAAACTACAATTTTTCTCCTTTACTACGTGAATCACTACGTTTGAAAGCAACCAACCCCATTTGCACATGAATGAATACCTTCTTTAGGACTACCAACAACTTCGCTTCAGATACCTTTTTGGCTTTGAACAAATATTTTGATTGAATTCGATCCTGTATAGTAGCGGGTTTCAAAAAAATTTCTCTAGCTCGCCATTGCGAGGTTGATAATTGAAGGAAAAATAGAACCAGGGACATGCAACTCTACTGTGATGCTCATTATTGTAGAAAATTAGAACTCAGGTCATAGACAATTGTTAGTGCCTTGAATCACTAATGTCAAAATAATAATTTTAAAACCAAGATTTTGTATTTTTAATTTATGTTTTTGATAGATTATATTGAAGATTCGCACCATGTAGTTTCATCCCAATCATGACTTCTGACTGCAAGTGTAGTCCATGCAAGCGCTTGGCCTGAGTTTGTGTATTTGAATTGCATTGGTTGATTTATCAATCTTATCAAATACACCGTGTTCACAATCTCCTTCTTCCACAGTAATTCTGGTGGTTTAGGAACCTTAGCAATCGCCCCAAAGATTTCGTTGTCATTATATTCACCGCTATCATTGGCCAGGGGCTTAACAGTAGCAGAGGGAAAAATTTGCCTCGAAGCTACCTTTAAACATAGTTTTAACAGTGACAGGGGGAGCCTTTGTCACAAAGCTTTCATAGACGGGACTTTCGACCATGGGATTGGCAGTGGCAGAGGGAAGCTTTACCCGAAAGTGTTCATCTTTACTAAATTCATCAATAATAGAAGGAAGCTTTGTCTCGACATCCTTTTTTGTCCATTTCCATCCCGAGCTTTGAAAGGTCGACCGAGAAGAAAATCTGACTGAACTGCGATTGATTGAATGGAAATGAAACTGCGTGGGTCGTGGGTTGAGGAATTGCAAGGGCAGAGGTGGGATGAAATGTAATCAGCTGCGTTTTGCCAGGAGAGTTGAAGAGAGAGAGAATCGACCGTAAGACACCATCCATGCCTCTGAGGTCTTTGATAACCAAAGTGCACTGGCCTTTCATTGTGTTATCACAAAATCAAGCACTGAAAGGCTGCAACCCAGGAAGACTTCAAGTAACTATTTCAGACCAATCTTTTGACTAAGGCTTAGCCTCCTTAGCCTGAGAGGGCTCTCTCAAAAAGTTATTGATTTTGACTATTGATAAGATGGCTAACTCTTGTAAAGTGAATTTAACAAACAAGCTGGCTGGACAGACATTACAAAGACTTCCATTGGGCTTATGGAGTTAATCATACTTCAGTAAACTATAACACTGCTCATGCATAGAAGTCAGGGCATGTGATGTTTAAATACTCAAAACAACATCTCATAGAAAACCTCAGTTTACAAATACACACAGGAAATCAGAGCAGCATAAGTGAATTCTGAGTGATTGTGTATTTATACAACTGTAAAAACATTAAGGATAAAGCAAAACCACATATCTTGAGCATTGAAACACTGTATGAATCCTGAGAAGAAAAGCAGCAAATTGTATTACTGAAACTGAGTTTTTACACAAGCCAAAATAATACTCTGTTTTCTCAAATATCCAACCCTCATTACATAGATGATTCAGCTATATATAGAAACATAACTCTAACTACTTGGAGCTTCCTCCTCCAGCATGAGGGGAGCTCGATGACTACCACTAATGACACCTATCTGCTTTGCAACAAACTATTTAATACAATAACCACTAACTGAAGTTCTAAAGAGTTCTAATTTAATTATAACTCTAACTCTATCTCCTTCGCAGAATGATTCCTGCTTGCAGCTTTGACACATGGTTTCCTTTTCGTTTGGCTGAGATGGCATGAGATGAGCAGTTAATGCCCCATGTTGGCTTTGGATACTGAAGGCTTTAATCTGCTCCGTGTTGGCTGAGAATATCCCTTACTTTTCGGTTCTGGTCCCCCATCACTTCGAATATGCAGCAGCATGTACTTTAAGTCTCTTTAATAACCCAAAAACAATAGAACACCACCATGTTTCCTGATGAGTTGGAGGCTTCATTAACGGACAGGTGTGCAAGCCAAAATTCCATGTAGGCAATTCATTCAACACCCTATGACCGGCAATAAAGTGGCTTTATAACCGAAAAATTTACACTAAGGTTAACACATTTCACCTTTTTGAAGGCACACCTGTCTTGATCAGAATGGCTGGGATGTCCTCATTTGATATTTTACATAACCTTTAGGTGTTCCCTTTTGAAAATTCCCGCACATATTACCAAACTGTTTATTTGCTTTAAAAATGCCACCTACAGCAGTTTCGTAGCGCGTTACGAAACTGCTGAATTTGTTAAAACAACTTGTATTTGCCCTGAGGTATTTACTGCTTATACCTTTAATTGCTAAAACTCCTTTACATATGGCAGGGATCTAGATGTCCTCAAAATAATGAAACTAAGCAAAACTTTACAAAACTTAGAACAACACCTTTCTTTGAACAACAACTTCATTTAGCAGCTAACTGACCTAGCTGTGCCTTCAAGTCTGCAACCTCCTTCCTCATGGCTTTGTTTTCAGCTCTTAAATGCATGTTTATCTTTCTGATGAATTTGGCCTGTTTGAGAGCTGGAACTGTCCATGTGTAAACATCAGCTACTGAATCCACCTGGCTTACTAGGTTTTTACTTCCTTTCAATACAACTTTTTGATAATTTGCATACCTGACTGCAAACTCCCTAGTGGCATTCTTCACCTTATCAATTTCATTTTTTGCTGCTTCTAACTGGTTCCTTATGGCTATAATATTACCTCCTTGGGAAATGATGACTGTTCTATTTGTGCCTTTTTGCTTGATTTTCTCTGCCTCCTCTGTTCTGGGCAATTCCTCAGCTACCTCTGTTCTACGCAGTTTCTCGGCTTCTCTTACTTGCTTTCTTGTAATAGGTCTTCTTGGTTTGAAGATAAATTCATCACCTGGTTCATCAAACCTCAGTCTTTTTGAAACCCTAGATTTCTTGGTGCTTTCCGGTGATGACTGTGTCAAATCAATGTGCACTGGTTCAATGTGCACCGGTTCAATTTGCTCAAACTCAATGGCCTCCAACAAATCACTCAGGCTGGCCTTAGATATCGGGCTTTCCTCAACAGCCAATGCTTTGCCTTTTTCTTTGCTTATTTGACTCCTTGTCCTCACTCTTGACACTGTTTCAGATCCACTTGGTCCAGGCACAGTCTTCTTATGCTGAGCTTCTTTTTTTGCTGATGGCTGAGGTTGTTCTTTAATGATCAGTGGCTTCACTGATTTTCTTAACTGTGACTTGACCTTCTTTTTATCTTTTGCCTCCTTTTGAAGCTCAGCTATTGTGGGTTCTTCAACTGATTGTTCTTTTTTTCTAACTGGCTATGGAGTAAGACCTGTTTTACTTTGGAAACCCGCCATGAAAATGAACGAGTTCCAGTCTCTACCAATTTTCTGAAGACCATCCAAAACTAACAATTAAACCAAACCATGGTGAAATAAAGATGTTTCACAGTCGTCCTTCCTTAATTGCACCTTGTCACACATTTTTCTCAGACTGCAAAACAAGTAAAAGGGAATGTCTATGGATGCTTTACCAGTAAAATGTAACAGCAACTTAAAGTGATAAGAGTAGACCTTATTGTATCTTCCCTCACAGGTCAAGTACTTCTGAATACAAGTGAGAAGAAGGGCATAGTGCTCCTTAACATAGTTTCTAGGCACTGCTTTTGTTAAGTCTTCATTCACATATGCCTCTTTTAAAAACTCTTTGCAGGGGTTCATATCAAACTTAAAATTCTTAAACCATTCTTGCCCCCCTCTTGGGATCTCAGTTACAGCAGCTATTGCCTCCGGAGACACTTGAACTTCTAACATAGCTATTTTAGAATTCAAACCGGTGAAGTTTAAAGCAAAATCCTTTGTTACCTGAGCATGGCCACCTTGCAGCTTCTTACAGAAATTCCAACAGCCGGCATCCTTGAAGGCTTTCTTCACGCCTTCATCTCTTAATGCTAGGTCTAAACCTTCAGGCTCTGTTCTCTGACATTTTCCAGACCTATGTTCTTTCCTCTCCATTTTGCTTTTGAAATTTTCGCACAGACAATGACCAACAGCTTCAACTAAAATGGTGATTCAATTCTTTTTAACTCGGCCTCGCTTGTAATCAGGCTCACTTGAAAACAGCCTCACTTGCAAACTCAAATATATCATCACACAGGCTGGTCACTTATGCATCATTTACGATCATCATAAAGATCCATGCACGGTAAAACCCATTTGAAAAATATTTATGTGCATGTCTACAAATCTATTGGTGGAGTGATGGTTAATGAGCGTTTGGGAGGTACGCAAACTGACATGAGAGGACGAAAGTGGTGACTCCTCAATAGACTTGACCCTTTGAGAAATATTCGCTGCAAAACGCACGAATCTGCGATTACGCAACGCGGTTAGTTTTGAATTGTCATAATGCGCTGCGAAACGGCTTGATGATGACGCGCTGCGGAATGGCTAAACAATGATTACGCTGCAAAACTGACCAATAAGAGACTGCGCTGCGAAATTACGAAAAGGATCAGTGACATGGATAAGACAAGACATGGCTTATGAAACCATGATGGTGGAGGATGACCAATAGGATTAGAGTACAATTTACATCAAACACCTTTAAAGCTCCAACCCTAAGTAAGAAACATAGAACAAAAACAATTTGACACCAACTTTTGACATTGAACTTGGACAAAGGATTATATACAAATGTTTATAGTTCTAAGTGATAACAGTGGCTCCACTTGGGATAGTGTGCTCCTGTAGTACACTAAGAATTCGTAGATCCAGTGCTTTATCCATTTCTTAAAAACACACACAGAGTTGACAAGCATTCCTTTCTAGCTTTGTGGGCCTTCACCTCGGGCTTAAGCTTGATGATCACTGTAGGAGAAAGGAATCTACATCTACTAAAAAAAAAAAATGCTCAGTCAACCTTGAGCTTATTTTCATTTTCCTACCTACCTACCCTATCCATTTCAAACTTCTTTCAGCTCAATCAATGTGAGATTTCCAATGTAGCCAATCATTTGTCTTATCTGATATTGGAGTTTTTTGACTGCATCGGAGTTCAGAGCCACTATGATATTGTGATGACCACTGCCACTGAAATTGCCTCTGATCTTCATAGAAAAGCTGAAACACTGGAGAGTAAAACTCTTCCATGTATTCAGCTATAGGATCCCATAATTCATGATCAGCTTGATGATTCTTGTAACTTTCTGGCTGTGCAAACTGATCTTCAACAACAGTGTACTCTTCCTCAATTGTAAAAGAGAAAGGAAGCAACACTCTCTCCTTGTGTTCTATCATAAAAACCTTTTGAAAACAATGATCATCATAACACTCTTCATTTTCAGGCCACTGATTCTCAACCACACAAGACCCCTTTGATGTGCTATCGAACTGCTTTTTTGAATGCTGCCTACAAACCATGTAATTTTCCTCTTTCTTATGATCATTTATTGCTGTAAGCTGCTGAGAAGTTTGACATAAAAAACCAACCTTTTCCTCTGCCTGAGGGTCGTAGAAGCTATCTTCTAGTACCTCTTCTTGCTGTTTGCAATCAATTTCATCTTCATTATGATTCGAAGACTGAGAAGTCTGCTGCATCTCTACATCAATATCAGAGGATTGAACATGGTTTTCACAAGTAAACCCTTGCTGATCTTCATGCTGCGTTTCATGAGATGTTATACTTTCTCCTCGGTGCTGAAATGCATTGTTATGAAGAGCCTCTAAAATTTCTTCATCCATAAATTCATCATCATCATAACAATCTTCCAAGTACTGAATAAGACTTAAAGAATGTCTACAGCAATCTTTGAGCAACAATAATGAAGGATGACATTCTTTATATATGTCATAGAACACATCATGGAAATCAGCAAGAGAATAGATTGAACCATTTTCCAGACTTTTATACCAAGACCATGCTTTTCCTTCTAAAGTGGTCATAAACATTTTCATGAGACAATCTTCAGGGAAATGAACCTTAACACTGCGTACATGCATATGGAATCTAACCAAATGAAGAGCAGCATCATCTTTCTTTTCATCTTTGAATATTGGAAGATCATCTAACCAATCAACCTTTGGCATAGGATTTGGAAAACCAGGGATATGAGACCGATTCATAGGAGCATACCTGGCATTCATTCTTGCAGTGGAACTCATTTTGAAACTTCATCAAGCTACTGATCTTCTAGCAGTGGAGTCACCTTCCAATTTGTTATTCGATGTGTGGAGTCGCCAAGGTAGTTTTGCAGCCTCAAAAAGATGTCTGAGCTCCTGCTACCTTCAGAAGTTCAACCATTGATTTCGGGAATGAATAATCTTCAGACTCCCGGCAGACGCACCAAAATGTTATCACAAAATCAAGCACTGAAAGGCTGCAACCCAGGAAGACTTCAAGTAACTATTTCAGACCAATCTTTTGACTAAGGCTTAGCCTCCTTAGCCTGAGAGGGCTCTCTCAAAAAGTTATTGATTTTGACTATTGATAAGATGGCTAACTCTTGTAAAGTGAATTTAACAAACAAGCTGGCTGGACAGACATTACAAAGACTTCCATTGGGCTTATGGAGTTAATCATACTTCAGTAAACTATAACACTGCTCATGCATAGAAGTCAGGGCATGTGATGTTTAAATACTCAAAACAACATCTCATAGAAAACCTCAGTTTACAAATACACACAGGAAATCAGAGCAGCATAAGTGAATTCTGAGTGATTGTGTATTTATACAACTGTAAAAACATTAAGGATAAAGCAAAACCACATATCTTGAGCATTGAAACACTGTATGAATCCTGAGAAGAAAAGCAGCAAATTGTATTACTGAAACTGAGTTTTTACACAAGCCAAAATAATACTCTGTTTTCTCAAATATCCAACCCTCATTACATAGATGATTCAGCTATATATAGAAACATAACTCTAACTACTTGGAGCTTCCTCCTCCAGCATGAGGGGAGCTCGATGACTGCCACTAATGACACCTATCTGCTTTGCAACAAACTATTTAATACAATAACCACTAACTGAAGTTCTAAAGAGTTCTAATTTAATTATAACTCTAACTCTATCTCCTTCGCAGAATGATTCCTGCTTGCAGCTTTGACACCTGGTTTCCTTTTCGTTTGGCTGAGATGGCATGAGATGAGCAGTTAATGCCCCATGTTGGCTTTGGATACTGAAGGCTTTAATCTGCTCCGTGTTGGCTGAGAATATCCCTTACTTTTCGGTTCTGGTCCCCCATCACTTCGAATATGCAGCAGCATGTACTTTAAGTCTCTTTAATAACCCAAAAACAATAGAACACCACCATGTTTCCTGATGAGTTGGAGGCTTCGTTAACGGACAGGTGTGCAAGCCAAAATTCCATGTAGGCAATTCATTCAACACCCTATGACCGGCAATAAAGTGGCTTTATAACCGAAAAATTTACACTAAGGTTAACACATTTCACCTTTTTGAAGGCACACCTGTCTTGATCAGAATGGCTGGGATGTCCTCATTTGATATTTTACATAACCTTTAGGTGTTCCCTTTTGAAAATTCCCGCACATATTACCAAACTATTTATTTGCTTTAAAAACGCCACCTACAGCAGTTTCGTAGCGCGCTACGAAACTGCTGAATTTGTTAAAACAACTTGTATTTGCCCTGAGGTATTTACTGCTTATACCTTTAATTGCTAAAACTCCTTTACATATGGCAGGGATCTAGATGTCCTCAAAATAATGAAACTAAGCAAAACTTTACAAAACTTAGAACAACACCTTTCTTTGAACAGCAACTTCATTTAGCAGCTAACTGACCTAGCTGTGCCTTCAAGTCTGCAACCTCCTTCCTCATGGCTTTGTTTTCAGCTCTTAAATGCATGTTTATCTTTTTGATGAATTTGGCCTGTTTGAGAGCTGGAACTGTCCATGTGTAAACATCAGCTACTGAATCCACCTGGCTTACTAGGTTTTTACTTCCTTTCAATACAGCTTTTCGATAATTTGCATACCTGACTGCAAACTCCCTAGTGGCATTCTTCACCTTAGCAATTTCATTTTTTGCTGCTTCTAACTGGTTCCTTATGGCTATAATATTACCTCCTTGGGAAATGATGACTGTTCTATTTGTGCCTTTTTGCTTGATTTTCTCTGCCTCCTCTGTTCTGGGCAATTCCTCAGCTACCTCTGTTCTAGGCAGTTTCTCGGCTTCTCTTACTTGCTTTCTTGTAATAGGTCTTCTTGGTTTGAAGATAAATTCATCACCTGGTTCATCAAACCTCAGTCTTTTTGAAACCCTAGATTTCTTGGTGCTTTCCGGTGATGACTGTGTCAAATCAATGTGCACTGGTTCAATGTGCACCGGTTCAATTTGCTCAAACTCAATGGCCTCCAACAAATCACTCAGGCTGGCCTTAGATATCGGGCTTTCCTCAACAGCCAATGCTTTGCCTTTTTCTTTGCTTATTTGACTCCTTGTCCTCACTCTTGACACTGTTTCAGATCCACTTGGTCCAGGCACAGTCTTCTTATGCTGAGCTTCTTTTTTTGCTGATGGCTGAGGTTGTTCTTTAATGATCAGTGGCTTCACTGATTTTCTTAACTGTGACTTGACCTTCTTTTTATCTTTTGCCTCCTTTTGAAGCTCAGCTATCGTGGGTTCTTCAACTGATTGTTCTTTTTTTCTAACTGGCTATGGAGTAAGACCTGTTTTACTTTGGAAACCCGCCATGAAAATGAACGAGTTCCAGTCTCTACCAATTTTCTGAAGACCATCCAAAACTAACAATTAAACCAAACCATGGTGAAATAAAGATGTTTCACAGTCGTCCTTCCTTAATTGCACCTTGTCACACATTTTTCTCAGACTGCAAAACAAGTAAAAGGGAATGTCTATGGATGCTTTACCAGTAAAATGTAACAGCAACTTAAAGTGATAAGAGTAGACCTTATTGTATCTTCCCTCACAGGTCAAGTACTTCTGAATACAAGTGAGAAGAAGGGCATAGTGCTCCTTAACATAGTTTCTAGGCACTGCTTTTGTTAAGTCTTCATTCACATATGCCTCTTTTAAAAACTCTTTGCAGGGGTTCATATCAAACTTAAAATTCTTAAACCATTCTTGCCCCCCTCTTGGGATCTCAGTTACAGCAGCTATTGCCTCCGGAGACACTTGAACTTCTAACATAGCTATTTTAGAATTCAAACCGGTGAAGTTTAAAGCAAAATCCTTTGTTACCTGAGCATGGCCACCTTGCAGCTTCTTACAGAAATTCCAACAGCCGGCATCCTTGAAGGCTTTCTTCACGCCTTCATCTCTTAATGCTAGGTCTAAACCTTCAGGCTCTGTTCTCTGACATTTTCCAGACCTATGTTCTTTCCTCTCCATTTTGCTTTTGAAATTTTCGCACAGACAATGACCAACAGCTTCAACTAAAATGGTGATTCAATTCTTTTTAACTCGACCTCGCTTGTAATCAGGCTCACTTGAAAACAGCCTCACTTGCAAACTCAAATATATCATCACACAGGCTGGTCACTTATGCATCATTTACGATCATCATAAAGATCCATGCACGGTAAAACCCATTTGAAAAATATTTATGTGCATGTCTACAAATCTATTGGTGGAGTGATGGTTAATGAGCGTTTGGGAGGTACGCAAACTGACATGAGAGGACGGAAGTGGTGACTCCTCAACAGACTTGACCCTTTGAGAAATATTCGCTGCAAAACGCACGAATCTGCGATTTCGCAGCGCGGTTAGTTTTGAATTGTCATAATGCGCTGCGAAACGGCTTGATGATGACGCGCTGCGGAATGGCTAAACAATGATTACGCTGCAAAACTGACCAATAAGAGACTGCGCTGCGAAATTACGAAAAGGATCAGTGACATGGATAAGACAAGACATGGCTTATGAAACCATGATGGTGGAGGATGACCAATAGGATTAGAGTACAATTTACATCAAACACCTTTAAAGCTCCAACCCTAAGTAAGAAACATAGAACAAAAACAATTTGACACCAACTTTTGACATTGAACTTGGACAAAGGATTATATACAAATGTTTATAGTTCTAAGTGATAACACATTGCTTGACACTGTTGTTATCCCCCTTGAGGAAGATTGTAGATGGATTCCGGCCAATCCTTTGGCTTGAAGGAATCTATGAAGTGAAATGATCAGTTGCTGCCATTGTAGAGCTTAGACTCGGCTGACAGTCGAGAGGATTGACTACCTTTCTGTCATTAAATCTGGTGTGATCTAGTGTGTTAATGCAATTCCTCTATGATTTGGCATTTCAGATTTGTTGCAATGTGAGTAAATTAAGTGTTCATGCAAATTAAACTGATCAGATGTTAACTTGGTGCGTAAGGGGTCGAGAATCAGAAACCATGACCCTCTGTGATTTGATATTTGTGCTCACAATTTGAATTGCATTATGGAGATCGAGTGTTCTGAGAGGTGCTAAAATTAGATCAAATTTAAGAGTAGGGCATTGTCTGACCGTCATACTGCAAAAAATTGGATGTGAACCAACTATGATGAGATCAGAGTTGGGCTCTTTCTCATCCTTGCGGTCATAGCTTTCAAAGGTGGGAGAGCCTTTTGAACAATCTTTGATATATGTACTTAATACTATTTTACAATATATTCCAGTGTTTTTTTCCGTGGAAAAAAAAAGCTTTCAAAGGTGGGAGAGCCCTCAAAATTCACCAATTATGATCTTCGATTGTTTGCGTTGCAGATTGATGATCAAGTCATTTATAGATTTTAAAACTAGACTATTGATCTCTGAAGAGCCTCCATCATTCCATCGATGACAAATTCTTAGTTTGATAATCACCCTGTTGATATGTCAATGGATATTCCTCTGACAACAGTCTGTAGCCTTATCTGATCTGAATTAATTTTTTATTAATATTTGTGTGATAATCCGGGAAACATAGTTATTCTCTATCCATATTGATTAGACAAGGTTCCTCATTCTGGAAAACTTGTTTATGATTGGCTTTTGATCTTATTTCTATTTGTACCGACGTCCAATCAAAGGTTAAATCTGATGAGGTGTTTTGAAGTATTCCTGTTGAAGATGACAAGAAAGTACTACTGAGGATGACCTGAATTGCAGTATGTGATAATCAAACTATTGTTGCAGGGTATTCGTATATATGGTGTTGCTTGTATCCAAAACACTGTTGTGCCTGATCAAAACTGTTATGGGATTTTATGTTGCTATTCCGAATTGAAGACTGGATGACTAGATTTTTCAAGTGTCTGTTGTGTTCAGGGTGACTGAGCTTGTAATAGGGAAAGAGAGTTTTGCAAGTTTGTTGTGTGACAGAAGAGAAAGGGTATGTTAATGCGTTAATTGACCAGACTATATATGGTTGTATATGAAACTAGGGTTTGAAGCCACTTACATGATAATGATAATGAAAATTGTGTCTAGGGTTTAATGTTGAACTTGTAATCTATAGAGTTTATGGTTTGATTAAATCTATAGACTTGATTGAAGTGTGTTAACCAATCTTTATCAATGATGAGTGTTGCTACTAATATGGTATGATAACCAAAAGTTGAGATTTACATAAACTTTGTATCAGTTGAGATGATGGCACAAGTTACTCTTGACAATGTCGTGATATATGGCAAAGACAGTGCAACGATATTGACAGTTGTGGTTGGAGTAGTGAGTGCAGTGTAGTCTATCTTATTCTTTTATCTTCTATCTTTAGGGTGGCAGGGTGGTGCAAGGCGAAGACTGGAGTCTCCTCCAGGTTGGAGCCTGAGAAAACTTCAAGATGGCAAGGTGGTGCTAGGGCAAGTTGGAGGTTGCATGGTAATGGAGCATCCTTTCAGTTGGCGCTGATAAAACCAGGGCGTTGGAGCATCTTTCCAGTTTGATTTGGTAAATGAGGGTGTTGGAGCATCTTTTCAGTTAGGGATGATTAAACTAGGGGGTTGGAGCCTCCTTCCAGTTAGACCTGATATATCAAGGTGTTAGAGCATCTTTTGAATTAGAGATGATAAATCAGAGGGTTGGAGCCTTCTTCTAGTTATTGTTGGAGAATTTCAGAAGTTGGAGCTTCTTGTTGATGTAATCCTTAAAGACTTATATTAAAGCATTTGGTGGTTTTTCTCCCACAAGGGTTTCCACCTAAAAATCTCTTGTCTATTGTCTTTGATGTTGTGCATTGGTGAATGGTGTTGTTAATTGTTCATGTGATGTGATGTTGCTTTATGTTTTGATATGATGCTAAAGTTATTTAGTGTTTTGAAGATTAAAATTAACTAATTGAAGTGAAATATTGATTCACCCCCCCTCTGTATTTTCAACAATAGATACATGTAAATAGAAATAAAATTTATGGACATCTCTTCATTGGGCATAACTTGTCATTATGCAATTAAGATTAAAGGATATTTTTGGTAAGTTAGGAAGAAAGGGTGTGGGGTAAAAAATCAACCACATCAAAAGAAGGATAAAGGCACTCCTAACTCTTATAACAAGGGATACAACAAGGAAAACCAACCTTGAGATAACCAATATAAGTCACGTGGATAGAAAAATAATGGTGAGACAAAGAAGTATATCAACAATTGTTGGGACAACCATAACAACTATTGTTGCAACGATGATGATTGTCATGCTAATAGTTATTGGTTGATTTTAAATACTCTAACTCTAAATCATCCATAATGCCAGCATAGATATTGGGTAGAGGAAAATGTATTATTGGCATGTTACTTGCTAGTATTATGATCCATAAATTGTCATGGATATTCCACTAGACAGTTTTTCACGACAAATCTGATAAAATTATACTTAAAAAATTAAAATATACATTTTGAGGGTTTATTTCTCTTTAGATTTCTAGATCTGTAAATTACTATTTAGGGAATATGCATGAAAATCACAATTGCAAAATATAGAGAACAATGAAATAAAAACTTGCAAACCAAAATTGGCACAAGATATATCATAGGAAACTATTTTGGGAGAAAACCCAGTTGGAAGGGGAAGTCGCTTTGCTCTCTTTCTTTGAATAGAAAATGGATGCAAGTACAAAGAGGTAGGGCTCATAGCTTATGGGATACTACAATGCACAATTCCACTTTTTGTGCCCTCTCCCTAACCCTCTTGGCTACTTTGCTCATCTATGGAACAAAATGTACTCGAAAATAATGAACCCCTTTTCCTCCTAGTGGCTTGGTGATAACACAACCTGTTGGGAATGGGATCCCCCATGGATAGCTTTGGGGCTAAAAGCCCATGTTTTGGGTCGAAATTTGTAATAAACTTGTAAAGACTCCGCATTTTGTGGTCGCGGAGCGCGAAGGTATCATGAGTCATAAAGGGTTGTCTGCCCTTATTTTTGTAAAGTAAAGTCGGCTGTAAAAGATCTACCCATGGTCCCCGGACCATGGGATTGCATAAAAAGAGCTAAGTTCTAAGTAGTTAAGAAATGGGATGAAGTCTTAGAGAGTGATAGCTCTAAAGTAAGGAGTCTAAGTTTCGAGTCGTAGCGTCGGTAGAGGCTCTGCAGCCGAGTGTGCATAAGCCTAGGGTGGAAGTCCGCAGCTGAGTGCGCGGACCCCTGCAGCTGTGTGCATAGGGCAGATAGAGTTTGTAATCGCTTGAAGATATCAATAAAGAGGAGTATTTTGCAAATTCTGTGTTTTTGTTCTGATTAATGCATTTTGTCATATTATGTATGAATTTCCTTTATAATGCTTATGTGATGAGCAAATGTGTGTAATTATGTTGGATAACTGAACGCGAATAAGAATATCTGTTTATGCAGTGCTAACTGTGAGTATATAATAAGATAAGTAAGACACTTAGACTAGTTTGAGAATCTACATGGTACGATGCCCTAGCAGTGCGAAAGTACCTGAGCCATAGGTAAGGGCTGCGCGAAGGTCGATCGTACCTTTTCGCGGAGGTACTAACGGCTGGAATAGAGGGCTAGTCTGCCAAGCCCTAAAACTAAGTGACATTCGTGAAGGCAGGAATAGAAGGAATAAAACGACATCACGACCATCTCAGGGTGCGGAAACTTGGTTCCAACATCCCCCCATACTGCTTCAGGTGAGACTTCGGTCCACGCTTTGTGGGATGATGCCGAAAGGGTGAATAGTGTAGGGATTTGTTTGGCTAATTAATGTTGAACTTGGGTCAGGTCCCAACAAGCCAACAAATGGTTCCGTTGTCGGGACCGGAATCCGCATAAGAGATGTGTGATGTCGTATCACAGGAATCCAACTAAGAAAGAGACCGAAGACTGGTTGGATAGAAAGATCCGCGAATTCGCGGCGTAGGAAAACATAAGTCCGCGACTAACAAAGGAACAGTGGCTAGATAGGTACCTATATACAGAAATACATGAGATCTTTTTCTGTTCCTTTCCGATTGAGCTATACGAGTGGATCACAAAGCTAGCAGATAGCCAAGGAAGGTGGAAACTTGACGGTCCTATTGTTTAGACCCCGAAGCTAGTGTGGAGATTGGAAGCATCTGAGGATAAGATTGCCCGTGTTGTCGATCATTAGCTCGATCATGTCATAGGAGGATTTGTAATTGAATTCGCCGTCGACACCTCGGTCAGCTATAGTGAGGTGGAGCAGTGCTTTTTCAAAGGTCCGCGAGGTAAGTACGTGAAATCTTTGAATACTTGGATTAAAATGTTATTGTGCGAAAACTGAGTTATGCAACTACCTTGATGTTTGGAGCTACGTGAAGTGGAAAAAACTTACAGGAACAAAGGAAGAAGGGGTCTTGAATATAGTCCATTGATTTTACCTCTGCGAGGTGACGAAGAGGGAATAGCGCAGATTTCTTCACGAAGTGCTATTCAGTTAATAAGACAAGGATTCCTGTGACTGCCACCTCCACCCACACCACCTCCAACTTCACCACCATCACCTGTGACTTCACCCGTACCACCTCCGCCTCCACCGCAGTTCAGTATGGCAAATTTAGTGAAGCTGCCTTTGTTTAAAGGCTTGGGGAATGAGGACCCAGACCAATTCTGGTTCGTTGTAAAAGCTGTATGGGAAGCTCAGGGCATTACAGATGATAACATGAAGAAGGAAACCCTGGTTAGTGCTCTGTAGGATCGCGCGCTAACTTGGTACATCAAGTACTCTAATGATAACCCGAATGCTAGAGTGGCAGACATCCAGACAACACTAAATAAAGAATTCAGTAGGCCTAAATCTGAGGCACAGTCGATTGTGGGGTTCAAGGAAATCGCGATGCAACCAGGCGAGACACCTTGGGAATTAGATCAGAGGTTGAAGTGTAAAATCTGTGAAGCTAACATGAAATTAACAGATGGACAACATCGTGAATGGTTTGTGGCTTCGCTCCTGCCTCACCTGAGGGTTGCGCTGTCACAACAAAAGATAACGACTCAGGCAGAGGCCTTGGAGATTGCAATGAGACTGCATGAAAAACCGACGCAAGATCCAAATCTGGGGGTTCAGCAGATCCATGCACAACTGGAAGATCTTTGCCTGGAGATGCAAAGTTTGAAGTAGGACAGAACAGTTCAACCAGAGGTGTGCAAAGAGGTATGGTGTCTGAAATGCAAGAGTCAGGGGCATGACAAAGACCATTGTCCAGTCTTTGCGAACTATATTGCAGGAGGAGGACCAATGTCTTTGAGGCCAGAAGCTTAGGCAGGACCGAGCACAGGACCTGGATTGTGGTACGCTATATGTCAGGTAGCAGGAAAGCATGCCATGGATAACTGTCATTTGTTGCATAAGTTTGTACAGACACGACAATAACTGTTCTACAACTTCTATAGGTCAGTAGGACATGATGAGCGTAATTGCAGAAGCTATGAATGGATGATGGATAGAACTCCCACCTATAGGGTACAGGCAGAAACGCGGCCCCCTGACCAGAGCACGGGGATGGCGCGAATGGGCTTTCAAGGGCACAGACGAGGACGAGGCAAAGGAGGACCTGGTAGAGGTCGGGGATAGTTGATCTGCTACAATTGTGGAGGACCAGGACACTATGCCTGCGATTGCACTAACCCTACGCGTCCATCGTGCAAGTATTGCACTCTGTTTGATCATGAAATAGAAGACTGTCCTATGCTGATAGCAAGGATACGTGACAAAGGGGTGCTACCACCCTAGTCGACTCAGAACTTGCAAATGATGAGGTTTGAGCCGCGAGAAGAGGATCCAAACGTAAATATAGTGCTTCGAAGTGGAATCACAACAGGAGATGATAAGGGGAAACAACCTGAGGACAACACATGGGTTCGCAAAGCTCCGGCGAAGGAGACTGAGTTCGATTTGGAGTGCGCACGTGAAACATTCATGGAGGCAAAGAAGAGCTTCGATGAGGCCTCCACCTCAGGGAGCAAGGATAAGCCTGATTAGGAGATGGACCCCTCTATTGTTACAACCTTCTTGGAGACTTGCATGAAGCTACTGCGCGATAGCAAGGATGTGAAAGGGTTGCAGGAGCTCATAAATAGATGCACCGGAAACACTCCGGCTGAGCTGCGCGTAGTACGAAAGCTTGGTAAGCATAAAACCAAGATGGGACGGGAGATGACACTGATCACGCAGATATGAGAGTATGAGATGGATCAGGTTATCTTGGACCTGGGGTTAGATGTGAACATCCTACCAAAACAGACTTGGGAATGGATGGGAAGACCCACACTGCAGTGGTCTCCAATTCAACTAAGGATGGAGAATCAGCAGAAGATCATCCCCATGGGCCGGCTATAGGGGGTGACTGTAGATATTGAAGGCGCGAGCGCACTGGATGACTTTGAGGTAATAGAAATTGTGGATGATAGCAACCCCTATCCCGCGCTCCTTAGAATTGGTTGGGCTACTGATATGAATGGAGTAATCAACCTAAAGAAACGAAAGATGATATTTGAGAAGAAATCGCTCCGCGTAATAGTACCTCTAGATCCTGCTGAAGGATCGTGCTATACTGAACCAGTCTGCGATTATGAGAGCGATAACGATTTGGACTGTATCTATAATATAACAACGTGAGACCAAGACAGGGTGAATCCAACAGCGGATGGACGAATTACATGGGATCACGAGAGTTCTTACACCTCAGACTCTGATGAAGAATTAGAGAGCTAGTAGAATCTGTTACATGAAGTAACCACACTGAGCTGTAACATGATGACCCGGTCACTGCGATGTGTGTCGTCAGAGGTAAGAAATCTGCCTATTTATGATGGCATGAATGATGTAAATATATTTTTGGATGCATTTGAGACGGAGGTACCAGAAAAGCAGCGCTTTCAGGCATTGGACTGGGCATTGTGCGCTATGCCCGCAAGATGGTGGGGTACGCACAAGGGAAGCTTTGATGATTGGCATGAATGTAGGAAGATGATGAGAACATGATTTGGTAAGCCGAAGGTGCAAATAACAGACAAATATGATGGGCAGTATGATCCGCACGCGTTCTTGGCCAAATGGGCTCAGGCTTATGGAGAGAAGCCCCAACCTGAATGGGTGCACCTGTTCTGTCACACCCTGGATGTCGTCCCGATGAATTGGTATGTAGAAATAGAGCTCCGCCATGGTACAGGTGAATGGGATATTTTGCGCGAAGGATTCATAATGACATTCAGTTTTGAAGACAGGTTTGATTGTATTAACAAGGCACTACAAGAGGTGAAAGCAACAATATTTAATGTACTGCAGGATCCTTTAGATCTAATTCATCCTGAGTAGGCTACTCAGCTGAGTCACGTGCTAGAATGCTATAACGTAACCGCTGAAGAAGAGGACGAGGATCTGTGAAAATTAACATCCCTGAAATAGAAGGTCACCGCGAGGTTGAAGGACCACGGGTTGAGAGTCTTGATATAACCGCGCTGCTAAAATTGAAACAAGTAAACATTAGTACGGAGGCAGAGCCCAAATTCACGAAGATTAGAGACTACTGGGATGATGTGATGGTGGATAAGGTCGCCAATTTGCTCCACGAATACCAGGATTTATTCCCTACCAAGTTTATGGACCTAAAAGGGATAATCGGGGACCTAGGTGTTATGAAGATCACGTTGAAGCTTGACGTGAAGCCGGTTAAGCAAAGACCTTACCGTCTTAATTCGAAGTATAAGGAGAACGTCCACTTAGAGCTCAACAAGATGCTTGCGGCAGGCATCATTGAGCCTATGGAAGAATCTGACTGGGTAAGCTCAATGGTGGTACAAGAGAAGAAGCAGAAGGATGAAATAAAGATATGCGTGGATCTCAGAAAGTTGAATGACGCTTGCGTACATGATCATTTCCTGACTCCATTCACTGATGATTGGCACATTAAGCTGCACACCTTTAAGGTAAATGACCTGGTTTTATTATATGACAATAAATTTGATAAATTTCCAGGGAAGTTCAAGATGCACTAGTTAGGGCCCTATGTAATTAAGGAGATTACCGACGGAGGAGTGGTACAACTGGTCAAATTGAATGGAGATCCCTTCCTAGGAAAGGTGAATGGCAGTCAATTGAAGCCATACACCAGTGGTTCGACCATGTGACTAGATGAAGGTAGCACAGTCTTAGCGCTCCAGGCAGCTAAAAGGAGGCACGAGACTATAAACTACACTGCCTGGGTTGGGGAGCTGCGCAATTGGAGAATTGTGCGAAGCAAGGAAGTGTCACAGGGTTTGCAACAACGCGAAGGGAGCTACGCTACCCAGGGAGAAATCGCGTAGGTCAGTCGGAAAGTGACCGTTAAAGTCATTGTTCATGATTTGATGGTAGAAATGCGGCCAAATGGAGCGGGCAACCGACATTTAAGATGAAATTTATGGCTCAAATCCTTGAAAATCTACCGCCAATCCAGCATTAATGAACCGAATTTGGGGGGAACGGTCGGATTTGAATTCAAAATGCCCTATAAATTACAAGTGGCTACCCAGTGAAAAACACTTGGCATTTTGAGAATTGAGTTGTTGAGCTCTCAGGCGCACATGAATCGCGAGCACTATGAACTTCTGATAGCCAGTAAAGTATTTGAGACATTGTCGAAGGAGACACAGGAGTTCTTGCATAAAATCATGTCGGCACCCACAGAAGCTATAGATACCGAAGCAGAGGAGTCGGTGCCGAAAATGGAGATGGAGGCAGAAGTAGCTGCTCCAGAAGTGGCCGAAGTATTAGTTGAAGTCCCTAAATCACTGAGAATGCCGAGACCAAAGCCCACCCCAACCAAGGAGACCGTGAAGGATAAAAAGGGCAAGCAGCCATACTGGTGCGCACATTGCCAAGAAGAAACCCACTGAAGCCCACCACACAGGAGAAGGGAAAAGCCATAAATTTGGAGCCGGAGGAGGAAGAAATCGAAGACATCTCGATGGATGATGAGAATGTGGGAGTTGAAGTAGAGGAGGTTGAAGCCCAGGGTGTGGACCTTGTTGCTTGGTTGCTTGAGTATGTCCCTCCGCGCAAACCCAAGACCAAGGTGCCGAAAGACATCGATGAGAGCAAGACCCCCTTGCAAACTCCTTTGCCGCAGGATGAGATTGTGTTCGAAGGACCGCGCTTGGCATGGGTGCTGCTGCTAAAACTTGAGGACTAGGACTTGGATGATCACGAGAAGTTCCCACACTTGGCGACTGAGCAGCTAATGCACCGCATCATTGGTACAAACTCTGGAATGACCGCATTGGAGCCGCGGAGGTGGTTCAAAGGAGTAGACAAGGCAGGGTTGCTCAACCTTCTTTGGGTGCCGCACTACAATCGCACCCCGGTTACTGTATTGGTCATCAAGCAGCTATTATGCTTGGTGCATGATGGGTGTCTGTGGCTGGAGGAGCCAATGCCCATCACAAATAGATTGATTCACAGGATAATGTGGTTTCCGTATATAGGAGAGAATCTAGCCATGATATTTGGTGGAAAAGGCGGTGAGCAGGCCCTCGCAGAATCCATGAAAGTAAAGTTTAAGCTAGTGAAAAAGCCGTGTGGATATGCTATATCCAACATCTGCGACCCTACTGTGAAGGTAGCTACGCAGATTCTAGCAGGAAAAGTGATGAGGGAGTGTCGCACCGATGAGGTATCGGCGCTTGTCATCGCTCTAGTAGCCTAGTGCACCGAAGGAGTCCAGTTCAACTGGTCGAACTACCTTCGCAGAGAGTTCCTAGAGAACTGCCGTGAAGCGCAGGAGCTCAACAAGACGTTCCACTACGCATGGCTCTTGCTGTCAATTGTGCTGGTAGCATGGGAGCTGCCAGAGGATAGCTAGTTCCCTTCAGTCGCGCCAGACCTCCCAGAAGCAGTGAAGTACGCTTCACTGTGGGCGACCAAGGACATGTAATGAGTCAAGGACAACAATATCTTTTGAATCTTGATGGAGATGAACATCTGCATGGCCATCAATCACAAACCGCAGTTGTCACCTATGGTGTACAACAACCTGCAAGGCTATGCAGAATTTAAAGCATACTTTCATCTTGTATCTATTAGGGCGCGGAAGGACCCTGCACAAAAATGGTATGACTTGCATTATCTGGCAACAGATGACACTATTGACGTGGTACTTGATCAATGGTTGGAAGAGTGGTGTGCCAAAAATACTTGGCGGTGGGAGGAAGCAAGTCTGTTGCGAAGTGGAAGAAGGAGGAGGGCAAGCTTAAGATGATATAGCTGGTCGAAAAGAGGAAAAATGAGGCCGCTGAAAAGGCCCAGGCGAAGCACAAGGCCGCGCAACAGACAACAAAGCAGATAGGTGGGGCAGAGCGGGGCTCTAACAAAGGCGCAAGGTCGCCTTCACTTGAGATAGAGGAGGAGATAGATGAGCAGCACGATGTGGACCCTCCGGAGACGTCCGCCCGCATCAAGCGCCCAAGGGCGCTTGAGAAAGGAGGGTCCAGGAAGAAATCAAAAGCTACCAAGACATCACTGGACCCTATCACGCTAACAGAGGGCGATTTGCATGATATTGGTGACACTGTGTGGGATGTCACCATGGAGGCCCTGCGACAGTTTGAACAGTGGAAGCAGATAATCTTGGGGGCCATCCAGATAGGTTTACAAGAGTTGCAGATCTGCGCATCTTAGGTTGGCACGATGTCCACCATCCTAGCTATCAGCACTTCAGAGGCTGCCGATATGCTGTGCGCGAAGGCCTCTAGTGCAATAGTGCTTCCTGATGGAGCACTGACCACTGAGAACGAAGCTGATACGCCCATTGTCAGCACCCTAAAGGGAGTAGGGTTGAATCTGGAAGTGCTTCGTGGTGAAATGCTCCACCTCTTGCAGGATGGAGTAATTGCAGAGCTGAGGGCCCGCGAGCACCGCACCCTATAGGTGATCAGTGAACAACGGATCAACAACAAGCAGATGGCACTATAGTAAGACTCTGCCATTGTCACTGTGACTGAAGCGACCAATCAGAATAAGCGCATCATGCAGGTCGTTGAGGAGGCATGTTGAATGGTCCCAGAATTGGCCATTCCAGAGGAGGAGCCAGTCGAGGTGCGCATTCACAAGTTGGTTATGTGGGTGCGCGACACTCGCACTAAGATGGCGAAGGTTAAGTTAGAGTTGAACATGAAAATCACAGAGTTGTAGTTGAAGGCCTAACCTTCAACTCCACCAGAAGTCAAGGAGCAGCGGGCGACCGCTGTCACAGACGCAATAACGGTGGTGGACACTGCAGTAGCAAACTGCATGCAACTTTTTGAGCAGTCGTTTGAGGTCCTGACAAAATTGTAGGAGGACCCCAATGTACAACGACTAGAGATGGAAGCGCGTGAGCTACAACAATGCTATGATGAGGTTAAGGGCATAGCACAAACCGTCGCACTGACACAAAGACTAGCAAGAGGCTAAGCAGTTGAAGGAACATGTGGATGCAACACTGCATAAGGAAGCAATGATGAAGCCACGACTGAAGCCCTGGATGGATAAGGCTTACACGGTGATAGGATCTATTGAAGGCAAGCTTGTGACTCTACAAGCGGCTCAACAAAAGCTTCAGGCCGACAGTTTAGGAGCAGTGACCGAGCATATGGTCGAAGACGCAAAGCAGGCGGCTGCACAGTGCACAACTAAGGTTGCGGTCATATGGGTCAAGCTGTAAGGTCTTCGCGCAAAGATCTCCGCATCCACCGAGTGACTTGAGGGTGAGTCACGATGTTTGTGTTGAGGGCCTGTTGGGAACGAGATCCCCCAAGGACAGCATTGAGGCTAAAAGCCCATGTTTTGGGTCGAAATTTGTAATAAATTTCTAAAGACTCTACATTTTGTGGTTGTAGAGCGCGAAGGTATCATGAGTCATAAAGGGTTGTCTGCCCTTATTTTTGTAAAGTAAAGTCGGCTGTAAAAGATCTACCCATGGTCCCTGGACCATGGGATTGTATAAAAAGAGCTCAGCTATAAGTAGTTAAGAAATGGGATGAAGTCTTAGAGAGTCATAGCTCTGAAGTAAGGAGTCTAAGTTTTGGGTCGTAGTGTAGGTAGAGGCTTTGCAGCTGAGTGCACAAAGGCTTAGGATGGAAGTTCGCAGCTGAGTGCGTGGACCCCTGCAGCTGTGTGCGCAGGGTAGATAAAGTCTGTAATCACTTGAAGATATCAATAAAGAGAAGTATTCTACAAATTCTGTGTCTTTGTTCCGATTAATGCATCTTGTCATATTATGTATGAATTTCCTTTATAATGCTTATGTGATGCGCGAATGTGTGTAATTATGTTGGATAACTGAACACAAATAAGAATATCTGTTTACGTGGTGCTAATTGTGAGTATCTAATAAGATAAGTAAGACACTTAGACTAGTTTGGGAATCTACACGGTACGCTACCCTAACAGCACGAAAATACCTAAGCCGCAGGTTAGGGCTGTGCGAAGGTCGATCGTACCTTTTTGCGGAGGCACTGACGACCAAAATAAAGGGCTAGTCTAGCAAGCCCTAGAACTAAGTGACCTGTGTGAAGGCATGAATAGAAGGAATAAAATGACATCACGACCATCTCAGGGTGCGGAAACTTGGTTCCAGCATCCCCCCATACTGCTTCAGGTGAGACTTCGGTCCACGCTCCGCAGGCTGATGCCGAAAGGGCCAGTAGTGTAGGGATTTGTTTGGCTAATTAACGCTGAACCTGGGTTAGGCCCCAACAATCCAACATAACCCAAAAGCTTACTAGTGGTTATATTTGACTCATTCAAATCTTAAGAGGAGTTACAATATGAAATATTCTAGAATCCTCTTCATTATCATCACATGGCTAACCCCTTTTCCTTGAGTAATGGGGGCTAACACGGCATCCTCTCAAATTAGGGTGCTTAAAATGGGAAAGTCAACTTCCAAGTGGCATAACGTTTGCATACTAACTCCAATTGAGGAAATTATTATGCCATTAGAAAGTTCTGTATGTGTAGAATATGAAAAAAAAGGCGCAAGACTAAAGTGGCAAAGTTTGACCCCAATTTTTTTTTATTGCCTCAAAATTTTCCTGGAAGGTTTCAAACCCCAATTTTCCAAAATGGGTCCCATTGGTAAAAATGGTATTAAGAGTTGATTCCCCCACTTGTTCGATATTGAAAGAATCTAGATGGACGAAAAACAAGTTGATGATCCAATCCAAATCATACTATCTCCACATAAAAGGGTCCAACCAAAAGGACTAACGGAACTTAAGGAAAGTGAGAACCTCTTCCACTGAACACTCACAAATGTGGGTGGAGGGGACATTCTTTCATGTTACTGTTAATAGAAAAAACCATAAGAAGTTGATATCAATAAGGGACATAAATAAGTTGAAGATTCCATTGTGTTGGGTCTCCTTTTTGATGCCTTAATACCCTATATTGTCCTCTATGTTTGACCAACTTTACCTCGAAACCTACTCACCACCTGCCTACCTTCTTCAAAGACATGACTTTTATCATCCTTATGTATATATGAGGTAATTCATATTTACAACATGGTTTTTATGATTTCTTGTTAGTAGGAATGAAATAATTGGTTCTTTATACTCTCTAACTAGTTGGATTCGCTCACATAGATTTTTAGACCCTGTTCCTTCTCATTTGGTACCAACATCGCTCATCTGATACTCGTGTTCCTGCTTATCTGGTACCCGTGCGCCTGCGTTCATCCGATACCTATGCTTGTTTGGTACCCGCATACCTGTGTTCATTTGGTATCGCTGATTGTCTTATACCACTTGTGTTCATTCGGTACCGCCGATCGTCCTATACCGCTTGTGTTCATTCGGTACTAGACCCGACTCTTCAACTTCTACGGTTCGAGTGAGCTGCCTTCGATGAAACCAATGGAACCGATGCTCAAATGCATTACCTTTTTATGGCAAATCAAGATATGCTTCATCACTCATGCATTACGTGTCATGAGGATGAAGCCAAGAAAGTGAATTGTATATTATTACAATGATTTGATCATATATTTTATACTTTGTATGTAATGGACATTCCTCTATAAGAGAAGGCTCATAGATGATAGGAGTTAGTTAATTACAGAGTTGCAGTTGCAGTTAGTTTACAGAGACAGTAAGAGAAATAGAGAGACAAAGATACAGAGGTGTAAACATTACTGTTATGCTGGAGATTTGATTTTGTAATCCTTTCTTTTTGAAATCAATAATATAAGTAGCAATTGATGAATTCAATGCATTGGTAGATTCATTAGTCCTGTAAGTTTTCTTAGCTTTTCTTGGTAGCTCGGCAACGACCCACCGAAGCCATCAAGGCAAGTTTTCATTACAATTACTGTGAATTTAGTTTGGTGTATATGTGACTTAGCATTATAATTCAATTTCAAAGTAATTTATATGATTCCAGTTTTGATTCTATAAAGGTAATTTGTTTGAGAGTGTGTGATATAAGTTTGGAAATGCTAGTTTATGAGTGATAACTCATTGGTTTATGAATGCAAACTTTATTTCTTAGATTGTCTATTTAATTATTGATTTCTATTTTAAAGAACACGAAGAGTTAAGATTAGAAATCTCACCATTCACCTACATGTGCTGTTAAGTGAAGATTCTTGTCATACCTAACATTTCCTATATAAGAAATTATGGCTTCCTTTATGACTAGTTAGATTAGGAATGATTTCTTTACTTGATGCTTGATTCCAGTAAGTTGATTTAAGCCAGTACATGGACAAACTTAATACTTGAGCAAAAACCTTTAGATCACATACTTGTTGAAATTTTATTTCTGAGTTTTGCTTTCTGACCTTTAAATTGTGTGAGGAAGCTAGATTGAAATTTTTGAAATGGAGTGTTGGTTTTGAATGCTTCTTATTTAGGCTATACTCATCAGGCATAAGAACTTATTCGTTATCTTCGAAAAAATTCTCATCTAAACTTATTCGTTATCGACACATATAATTGCCCCAACATTTTTGGCACCGTTGTCAGGGAGCTGTAAATAGTAATAAGTAATGATTTTTTTATTTTTTATTTTATTTTTTTTATTTTTTTATTTTTTATTTTTATTTTTATTTTTATTTTTTTTATTTTATGGTTTATTAATGATATTGAGGATGACCTAAGGGTGGAGAGAAGATTGTAATATGTGAGTGAGGAGCCACACATCCACTATGGTGGGGTTGCTCCAAATTTAAGTTATCCTCTCTTTTGGTAAGTAGTTAAAGTTTGATGCTTTCATTTCATGAGAAGAATTAGAGATAGGAAAGGTAGGTTTGTTTCATAAAAAATCCCAGAAAACCTATATGGTCCCAAAATTGTTAACCCAACTAATTCTGCTAATCGCTATGTAAGGAAAACTCTAAAGGAGGAAACTCCGGCGACAGCAGTAGAGGAGACATAAAAAAGGCGGCTTGGAGAAAAAAAAAAGACAATGGTAGAAGAAGTTTAGACTACATTGGAGATAACCCAGTGTCTGAATCATCATCTTCTGAAGGAAAGACATCTCCTGCTTCCACAAACTCCAAATTGTGGGAAGAAAGAATGGAAGGAGAAGGAGAAAAAGTAGACAATCCAGAAAATAATGAACCAAAAACGTTTGGATTTCCAATTCTTGACCTTACTAGGAATGTCACCATGAAGAACATTCCTTTGTCATAAGTATCTCACTTCAACTGTATGTCATCCGAAGATCATGATTCATTTTTATTCAAATTTGATATACTGTGTAGAATTTATAATTATACAGATAATGCTCAAAAGTTAAACTTTTTCCAACCACCTTAAAAAACTCAGTATTGAGATGGTTCTTGAGTTTAAGCGAACACACTATTACATCTTCGGATGATATGAAAGCGTCCTTTATTTAGAAATAGAAGGATTATTGTAGACCTAGGGATGCCAAGAATGACATCTTCAAAATGCAGCAGTCTGAAGAAGAATTCCTAAAAGACTACTTAGAAAGGTTCCTTTACAACTACCAAAAACCCAAGCAAGTTGCTCTTGACCTAGCCATAGTTAGAACCATTATTCTAACATGAGTACGAGATGACTGCATGAAAGTACTTAATCTCATGAGCTCTGGCAATGTTTATTAAAAATAATTTGCTGAAATTGCCGAATAATGCAAGAAGTACTCCCGTAGTCAAGCTAAAGTTGGGAAAATCTCAAGAGAACTTACAAGTCGAGTTGGAAAACCCACTACTAGTGGTGTAACCAAAATAGAATTGGGAAATCTATTGGAAAACCTTAAAACTAATATCCTTAGCACAATTACTAATCATCTAGATACCCTCAGTAGTAAGAGGAAACAAGAAGAGGAAAACATTGATTTAGTTATCTTTTGTCCTCAATGTAGGAAGAAGCATCCTGAAAAAGAATGCCCTTTTAATGCCATAGAGGTCTGTGGAATTTGTATGGATAAACACCCAACTAATGAATTCCCTTCACTACCTGGGTTGCAAGCCATTTACAAAGGGGGAATAGAACCACAAGATCCATATTATTCCCGTAGGATACCATGGAGACAACAGAACCCCTCCATGTTCTAGGACCCTTCCATGTAGTTTGCACAACCACAATGGGCTCCTCAAATGCCTTACTCCCAATGGGGGCCTCAACCATTACAATGACATTCTTGGCAACAAGGTTGGAGGGGGATTTCCTATGGGAATATTCCTCCACAACCATACCAAACAACTTCTTACCCAATCTACACACAATATCCTCCAAATTTTTCTCAGTTATTGCTAGGGTTTTTTTTTTATAACATAAACGGTTGAGTTTTATATATAAGAAGAGGTCGGGCATGGCCAAACAACCTCTATTACAATCAATTGAGAGATTTCTCGCTTTTTAGGATACTCATATTCTGTCTTTTGTATCAGAGATTAGCTGTTGCTTTTGATTCTTTTGGAATGGCTGAGTGTTCCTTGCTTTGCTCTTGGTTTCTGAATATTCTGTCTTACATTTTAGCTTTTCTTTAATGATTTGAAACTTGCCTGACTTAAAATAATTCCCGCATATATATTAATCCCAAACCCATATAATTCAAACCTGCATATATTAAACTATATTAATATATATCCTGACCCCACCTCCATTATATCAAACTACTCTTCCATACCCGACCCCATGTCAAGGTTAACACCCCTCCATATTCATCGCGTGATAACCGTCATATCTTCCCCCGCCCAGATCCAACGCTTTTCGCGTCCCTCGCTGTCTGACCCTTAACACCTCAGAAGCACGCGAGATGGGCGGTTTTGTCCTGCCACGCGTCAGTCCCTTAGGTACATTGCGTCTGTTTGAGAAATACTGCCTAGCAGTGAAAAGCATGTGATAAAAACCGTTTACCACTCCCCGCGTCATATAAAACTGTCCTCCATTTGAATTCAATTCTGCGCCCTGTTAAAACACCAAACCACTGAAAATATTTCAATGTCTAGGAGATTGAAGTTAAAGACCTGGAGCGCTGGTGCAATCCATTTCTGCCTGCGCTTCGGCGTCTATGCACCCTAGATCCCCCTGCCCTGTGGCCCCGTGGCCCTAGGCCCTGTGCCCTACTGCGTTGTTCCTGAGCTCCTTTTTTGAGAGCTTGTGCTTATGTGTGGCTCATTTGCTGCCAGGAGGGGCTTGTAAGCTAGGGTTAGCCCCCATGGAGGTCCCGGGCTCGCCCCAGGCAGGCCCTCTCCCCCCCCCTCTGCCTTCATTTGCTGAAGCCTTCTCTCAGCTCTTGGCCAAATTGCCGTAGAAGAAAAAGAGTGAAGCAGCCAAGTTTGTCAAGAGGCTTGAAGACATTCTTGAAATTTCCCTGCCGCTAGAGACCCCGATTCAAGTTGCCTTGTCCTTGGCAGAGCGGGCCCTCGTTGGCCAGTTCACCAGACTATGGCCTTCTCCTAAGTCCACTAAGACCTGGGTCAACAAGAACTGGGCTCCTCTGATCAAGAATAGTGTCACTTCTTATTTCTTAGGACGAGGGTTTTTCCTCTTGGAATTCACCTCTAAGGATGACAAGGATTTGATCTTCCAGAATGGCCCCTATTTCATGGGCCCCCAGGGCCTTTATCTCAATAGATGGACGCCAGATTTCGACCCTGCAGTTGACGTTCCCACGACTGTCCCGGTGTGGGTCAGACTTCCAAACTTCCCAGTGCATTGTTGGAACTGGGACTCGTTGAAGCACATCGGCAACGCCCTTGGGAAATTCATAGATCGGGCAAACAACAAAGATCAATATGATTGTGCCCGAATCTACATAGAAGTAGATCTAGAGGCGGGACTTCCGGAAGCCATCAAAATCAAAGTAGGAAGCTGGACTCACTTGCAGAAGCTAGATTACGAGCAGTTGCCTTTCAAATGCCAAAAATGCCATGTCTACGGTCACTTTGCCAGAGGATTCCCATCCAATGCTGAACCAGATAAGGGTAAAGAAGAAGGCTGGAACTAGGCCAAGCGTGCCAAGAAAACCCAAAAGCATGTTGGTACAAACGGAAGAGGTCCCCAGCAGGCCCCTCCTCAGCAACCCCCTTCCAGAATGGAGCAAGAAATTAAATTCGCCCCTCTAAGCTCGCAAATAAAGGAAACACAAGAAACAAACAATAAAAAATCAACCCCCCTTGCAAAAGATACCCCCTCTTCTCCCAAGGGGGCAAGTCTTGCTGAGAGTTCCAAAGGAAACATTGTCAAAGTCAACGAAGTTGAGCAAGAGTCCGATGGCTCGGAGGAAGAAGGCGAAATAGGAGAATCCCAAGCTTCAATAAGGAGATCCACAAGAGGCAGCAAAACAGATCAGGAAAAAAGAGAGCAGGAAACTTTCAAAGATGAGCTCCAAGGCAGCGAGCCAACCCTTGAGAAGCTATTAGCGTCAAAACCAAAGATGGCAAGAAACCAGCCCCAAGGCTCCAAGGGAGCCAACCAGAAATACAAATGATGAAGATTGTGTCCTGGAACTGTAGAGGTATGGGGAACATAACCAAAGAAGAAGCCATCAGAAGTTTAATAAGAATAAAAGCTCCTGACATACTCCTCATCCAGGAGACCAAACTGGAGGACTCCATCTTCCTTCAGGCAAGAAAGAAACTCTGGAATAAATGTTAGGCGAAAGCAATCTCAGCCCGTGGGGCTTCCGGTGGGTTGGGCACTCTCTGGAACGCTAGCGAATTCTCAGTCATTTCTGAGACCCTTAATACTCACTGGTTGTTCTTAAAATTGCAGCATTTAGACTCAAAAGAGATTATTAGTCTCTTCAACGTGTATGTCCCTATGAACGCTGGGGAAAAAAAGGCCTACTGGGAATCCATAAGAAACCAAGCAGACCTTGTTAATCTTGAGAATACCATCATTGCAGGAGATCTAAATCTCACTCTCTTATCAGCAGACAAGAGAGGAGGTAGCATTGTTCGAGATCCGGCAAGGGAATGGGCAGAGGACCTTATGCAGGACTGGGATCTGCTAGACATCAAGCCAATCTCTGGTAAGTACACTGGGAATAATAAAAGAATTGGTCCTGGCCACATTGCTGCTAGGTTGGACAAATTCTTTCTTCAAAGCTCTTTTCTTCTGCTTGGATTAGAGGTTAGAGTCCACATTCTCCCATGCAGTACTTCTGACCATAAACCCATCAAGTTGGAACTGGTGTCCCAGCTTGATCTCCGACCATTTCCCTTCAGATTTAGCCCACTCTGGGCTAAGGAAACAGACTTCATGCAATTAGTTAAGGGCATTTGGTTGGAGCCGGTCAAAGGCTCCCCTTTTTTCGTCTGGGAGGAGAAGCTCAGAAGAGTGAAAAGGGCTTTGAAAAGCTGGGCCAAATATCTGCCCAATCCAACCAACGAAAGGAAAAAAATTCAACGCACTCTGGAAATTCACCATCTCTAAGCTGAAACAGTTGACATAACAAAAGAGATTCTAGATAAAGAAGTCCAGCGCCAACAAAAATATCACAAGGCTTGTTTAGCTGAGGAAGAGTACTGGAGACTTAAGTCACGTAGTCTTTGGCTTAAAGCAGGGGACATGAACTCTTCCTTCTTTCACAAACAAGCTCAGGTAAGGAAATGTACCAACTCCATTTCCGAAATCAAAGATGGCACTACCATTCACAAGGATAATGCAAACATAAAAAAAGCAGCCTCCCTTCACTTTAAAAGCCTGTATAGTGAAGATATAAATCTGGACCAAAATTCTGATATGATGGATGTGGTCCCCTCCTTGATTACTGTTGAAATGAACCATCTTCTTGAAGCTAAAGTCACCAAGAACGAAGTCAAGGATGCCCTTTTTGCCATGGACCCAGACAAAGCCCTGGGCCAGATGGATTCTCAGCCAGATTCCTCCAAACTTGCTGGTTGATTGTGGAAAAAGATATTTACAAAATGGTTCTTAAGTCCCAAGTTTGCCAGAAAATCAGAGGCAACATGAACTCTGCTTTCCTTGCTTTCATCCCCAAAGAGAAAGGAGCCAACTCCTTCAACAGGTTTCGCCCGATTTCGCTTTGCAATATTGGTTACAAATTGATTACCAAAGTCATCGCTAATAGACTGAAGCTCATCCTCCCCAAAATCATACCAGAAAGCCAAGGAGGATTCATTCAAGGTAGATAGATTGTGGACAATTTCATTATGGTCCAAGAGGCAATCCACTCAAGCCTGAGTTGAAATGAAAAAGGTATGGTTGTCAAACTTGATTTAGCAAATGCATTCGATAGAGTTAGGCATAGTTTTCTGCTGAAAGTCTTACATAAGCTTGGATTTGGTGAGAAATTTATAAATTGGATTCGGGCTTGCATTTCGGAGCCTTGGATTGCCCCATTAGTAAATGGCAGAGCTGCTGATTTTTTCAAAGCCATGAGAGGGCTCAGGCAGGGGTGCCCTCTCTCACCTCTTCTATTTGTTCTTCAAGCCTCTGTCCTCAATTTTTATTTAGACAAAAAAATGATGGATCAGGGAATCGCTGGTCTCTGCATAGCAAGAGGTGTTAAAAACATAAATCATGCCCTCTTTGTGGATGACACCTTGTTATTGGGAGCGGCTTCTGTGCTTATGGCCTCTAGATTTAATGGAGCCCTGGATGAGTTTTGTATGGTTTCGGGAAGAAGTCTAAACAATGGCAAATGCCATATCTATTGCTGGAACACCACTCCCAGCTTGCTCAACTCCATTTCAAAACCTTTGGTTTCGCTGCCTCCTCAAATTGGACTTCCTTCAAGTACTTGGGCCTCCCTGTTTTTCTCAAAAGAGCCTACAACAGAGATTGGCTCCCCCAATTGGAGAAATTCAAGAACAAATTGCTTGCCTGGGGCTTTTCCTGGCTTAACATTGCTGGTAAGTCTATCCTCATCAAATCTATTCTTAACAGTCTTCCCTTATTTTAGTTCTATGTCCTTCTTGCTCCCACTGGCATTCTCAGAAAAATGGAGGAGATTATTTGAATTTTTTTTTGGAAGGGGGGCAAGCAGAATGAGAAAAAGATTCCGCTGGTCAACTGGGAATCCATCTCCAAACCACTGTTGGAAGGAGGCTTGAATTTCAAAAATCTTGGCAACCACAATATTTCAATGGGAGCTAAATTAATCTGGATAATTATTGCACCTAACCCTTGTTGGGCGCAATTAGCTCTTTGGAAAAAATATTTCAAAGGCCAGCGCCCCGCTGCCTAGACCATCCTGTGATGCACCCAAATACGCCCTTCCTGAAGCTTTGTATTAAAGCCCGTCCTCTCATCAAGGCCCATGCCTACTGGATTCCCGGTAATGGAAAATGAATCAATCTTTGGATAGACAAGATAATGAACAATGAGCCATTGGGAGACTGCCTTTCACTTCAAGCGCTGTGCAGATGGATGATTGAGGCTGGAATGCGTTCCTCGTGGGACATTTCCACCTGGCAGGATTCAGTTGGGCTGGTTGGAACATTCAAACGCCCCCATATTTGTTTATGGAGTGTGAGATCTTGTTATCCAAGCTTCATGGCTTGGCTCCAACGTTGGAACGAAACCGGGACTCAAGAGGATGGGGTGCGCAAGCTGGTGGATACACCGTAGCTCAAGGCTACGCCAAGCTGTGTGAGCGCCCTCATGTGGCCACGAACCTAGAGCCGTGGAAATGGATATGGCCTCATCCCTCCTTGCTAAAAATAGACTTCTTCAACTGGCTGCTATGCCACTCCAAAATTTTGACTGATGATAATCTTCAGAAGCGAGGATTCCACGACCCTTCAAGGTGCAGCCTTTGCAAGGAAAACCAGGAAAGCGTAACTCATCTGATGTTAGAATGCACCTTTATGAAGCACATTTGGACTGAGCTGCTGGGATCATTATCAGAGTTACTTGAGCTACTCTCCCTAAAATAATCTGTTGGCAGATTTGGCTTGAGCGAAATAAAAGGATCTTCAGAAATCACGAACAGGATGCCAAGCTTGTGGCAGTTAAGATTAAATGCCAGTTAAAAGAGTGCCTGAGAGAGCATAAAGACGATTTAAGTCTAAGTCAGCAAGACATAAATTGGGGCTCTTCTCTTGATCTTCAGTTCCAAAAAATTGCAAAAAGTATCCCCCTCCCCAAAGATTGGCAAATAAGGGCTACAACAAAAGAGTTCCAGGGATGGATTACAAATCATCTGAGACACTCTCTATTTTTTGATGGGGCTGCAAAGGGAAACCCTGGAAGAGCTGGCGCTGGAGGTGTCATATTAAATCCAGATGGCATAAGGATCCATAGTTTCGCTTGGGGTTTGGGCATCGCTTCTAGCATTCAAGCTGAGGCTTTGGCTCTTTTCCAAGGTCTCAAGCTTTTGAAAGTGTTGAACATCAGGGAGGCTAATGTAATTGGAGATTCTTAGGTTATCATTAACACTATGGTGACACATTCTAAGCCAACGGACCTAAGGCTTCCAAGGCTGATCTTCAGAATAGCAGATCTTGGAGACTCATTCTAGAATTTGAATTTCTACCACGTGTTGAGAGTTAATAATAAGGAGGCAGATATTGAAGCCAACAAAGCAGTCCTTCTAACGGCTGGAGATTTGCTCAGAGGCAGACAGGAAACATGGGAACCAATTCCTTAATTTAGAGAGCTGTCATGTTTTACTATCTATTGTTAAATTAGTATGTATGTATTCATAAACTTAAGAAAATCCTTGAAATTGACCACATAGTAGCAACTAAAAAGAGATGTGAACTAAGCATAAATAACACGGCCTTGCTAGGTTGTGTGGCACTTCTGGAATTAGGCTCTCCTTTTGTAATCTTCTTTTTGGCATTAAGGCCAAGTATCTAATATATCCACTACCCGTTTCTATAAAAAAAAAAAAAACACCAAACCACTAATTGCCCACACGATAAACTGTTTACCTGTCACCTCCACTCGATGTTAAACCATCATGCCACTTTCCCACTCTTTCTCATCAGCGATTGTCAGCCTATGCCTGAGCCTTGGTTCTGTGTATTTATTCTACATTCAACTGAGAATTTGGTGGATGCTATGATCTCTAAGATTTTCAATTTCATGGAGACATGACTTATGCATAGGGATTCAGGCCCACTACCTTGTCTAACCTATCCTTGTTAAGCTCTCCTTTTCTGTTAAGGAATTGGGTGCCTTTAAGCTTCTTCATCGTTCTTTGCAAGCATACCTTGAGCTAGAAGACATCCTTTGTTAGCCATTATATTAACTTCCTTGTTCAGAGTTTGCAGGACATGGTAGAATGAGCAGGAAGTGAAATTTTGAGTCATTTTTCTTATTCTTTCAAGGGTCTTGTTTAGAGCAGAGCTATTGAGTTGGTTGTCCATGTTAAGGATTTTAATCAGGATTTCGGAGTCCCCGAAGATTTGAAGATTTTCCCCTCTGTTCCTCTGAGCTAGCTGACACGCTTTGAGCAGTTCGAGAATCCTAACCTAGTTCTTAGTGCTCTGTCTTAGGCCCCAAATGAAGCTGTCCTTTTTGTGCACATCTGTGGAGTAAATTGTTCCTCCTGCCCCTGATATCCTTGGGTTTCCTTTGGAGGCTCCATCGAAGAATATCGTGACTTTGCCCTGATTTTTCCACCACTTTTTAAAGTCCGCCTCTGAGATCCGAAGCCTCCACTCTGGATTGTGGCTAGGCAGGGAGATATTCTTTTTTATGTTGGCCTGTCTCAGGGATTCGCCTAGCCAGCTGAGCTCTTTAGGGAGAAGGGAATTTTTAGGCTTATGGGGTCTATTTTCAAAAGTTTCCAGCAATAGAGCTTTGGCCTTGGCAGTCACTGAGTTGGTGGATTGAAGTCTGTTGTTGAAGATGGTTTCATTCCTTGCCAACTAGATTCCCCAACAGATATATTTTGGGATTGCATTCCAGATTTTAGTCCATGTTGATTTGCTTTTCAGAGTGTGAGGATAACGTTCTTTCCATGTTGCGAAGAGACTAACAACTGATGTCTGCTGAGGGATTTGGGCGTTGAGCCCCATCATTGCTTGCAACCAGACTTCTTGAGAAAAGGGGCAGTCTATGAACATGTGTTCTATCCTTTCTTGAGCCTTGTAGTAGAGAGGGCATCTGTGGGGACTAATGATTCCTCTTTTCTCTAAGTTATCTCTAGTGAGGGTCCTTTTGTGCATGAGAATCCAGCAGAAAAAGTTGATTTTTGGGAGTCCAAATGGGTCCCAAACATTGTGCCAAAGCTTTGTAGTGTGGATTTGATGTTGTTGTTCTTGTAGAGCTGCAAAGCCCAGCCGTGCTGAGTAAGCTCCAGTCTTCCCTCAGCCCCACTTGTCCCTTGAATGGAGATGCACAGGAACTAGACCATAGAGTTTAGCTAGTAATTGATGGAGTTGAGGGAGCATCCAGTTAGGGGGGAAATGGAGGGCCCAATTACTCCAGTTCCCTGCTGAATCCCAAGTGCATATGTCAGCAAGTTTGTGGATATCTTTTTGGATGAGCTAGTTACGCAAGTCTTCTATTTCCGATGCAAGATTTAGGGGTTGGAAGCCCATGATCTTGTTTTCCTAGAGTTTAATTCTTTTCCTGTTTCCTAGTATTCTGTAGAGCTGATCTTTAAAGAACTTCCAGCTTTGGTTGCACAGCTTCCACAACGTGGTTCCTTTATGGGAAGCTCCTTCTTCCATATTCTTCATTGAGAGTCTGTGCAGATATTTTTTAATTAGAACTTGACTTACAAGGTGTCTTTGATTTGAGAAATTTTTTTAGAGGATCTTACCTCCCATTGCCAAATTGGCCAACCCAGGATCTCTTACCTGTAGTCCACCTTCAGATATTGGCCTTTTCTCTATGTCCCAACTTACTATATGATTTTTCTTTTGGTTCCACTTTCCTCCTTGCCATAGAAAATATCGAATAAGCTTTTCTAGCTATTCGGTGATCATTCTTGGATCTAAAAGGAACGAAGCTTGGTAGATAGGAAGGGATGAGAGAACTGACTTGACTAGAGTGAGCTTCCTGGCTGTGGTAAGCCACAGTTCGCCCCAAGCAGTCATTTTTGCCTTGATTTTGCTGATAATTTCCATCCAATGAGGGGCCTTACTAGTACCCAAGGTTAAAGGCAGGACAAGATACTTGAATTTTTCCCAAGAGACATAGCCAGTGAAGCCGAGGGCTTAGGCTGGTCTACCGCGCAGCCGTACACTACACTTTTCCTCTTGTTGACCATAGCTCGAGAGACTCTGTAGAAGCTTTGGATTACTCCATTGAAGGCTCTTGCTATTTTAATGGAGGTTCCTCCCATAATGATAGAGTCATCAACGAACAAGGCATGATTGATTGGGGTTGTTCTGGTTATCGCCCTGATGCTAGGAAGTGTCCCATTGAGCTTCTCAGCTGTGAGCCTTCGACTTAGAGAGTTTGCCATCAAAATATACAAGAAGAGGGACAGAGGGAAACCTTGCCTGATTCCCCTCGAAGCTTTGAAGTATTTAGCCGGCCTGCCATTTAATAGAGGGGCTATCCAAGATTCTCCAATGAATGCTTTAATCAATTTTACAAATTCAGAACAGAAACCAAATGCAGAAAGAACTTGGAGGAGTGTTACACAGTAATTTTTCACTTCCTCCTCCTAGTTTTCCTACTGTATCATGAGTCTAAAATCATTCATGCTCATGCTCTCTGATGTTGCCAAATGACCCACTTTACCAAAGTTTCTACCTCATCGCGTCTGTTGGCCAAATAAACGCGCTGAAGGGCACTCCAAAACAGTCCAGAAGCACTGCCATCGCGGAAGTACACGTGATTCCCGCGATGGTCGAATTTCAAGTGACAGCGCAACTGTTACTTGTATTTTCCCGCGATGGCATGACTATCTCCGTTATGAAATAGCGATGTCAGCGCGGCAGACCGGTTATGTGCCCACGATGATCCAGTTTGGGTGAGTTTGTTCCAACAGTCGACCTTCCAGATGACTCCAGACTTGGTTGTTGGCCTTGTTTATGTTGCCCTCCTTTCTCTGGCGTGGCTGTTCCATCATTTGTGCTACCCTCCTTGGAGATAAGCTCATCCTCCCACTATTCATGGAGACTCCTCCTATTTAAGCTCTCACCATTGCTATGAGCTGCTAGTTTGGAATTCTTAGTCTTTGGAGTGTTGCTGATAGTATTGTGAGCTTGTTAGATAGCTGGTGTGAGTGTGACAAGTGTGGGATTGTTTAAGAGCTTGAGGAAGGTTGTGAAGTGCCTTTGATCTTGTGTGAAACTTGTGTGTGAGAGAGACTTGTAATTTGGGAGATCCATCTTTAAGAGTGAATGCTTGAGGAACATGCTGGCTGGACCCTCCTGAGAAGGCTTGTGACGTCAAGACCTGGGTTGTAAGCTTACTCTATTTCATATTTAATGCAATCAATGATGTTTTCCTATGTCTTGTATGCAATGTATTAGATAGCTCATGATTTCTTGACTTTATGGGTAAATAGATCATTGTTGTATCCGGTTACGTGCTTTGTTGTACTTCCTTTGCTTTGTTTCAGGTTGATCACTCATTAGGAGAAGGAAGCGGAGGCTAGAGCAGCGCAACGGAACTCCATTGACCACCGGTTGAGGTAGGCCTCCAACTTGAACTATTTAAGGAAAATTGTGGTTGATTTGTCCTTGTTTGTGACTAGACCCACTCTAGGGCTAGAGGTGTTGCCTCTGTCCGCAGAGGGAACACTTTCTTGCATCACAAATTGGCGACTCCACTGGGGAACTAGCCTTTGTTATTTTCTTGTTCACTCTTGCCTTGAGTTTTTGTTTTGGTCTCTTTTCAAGTTTTTGGGGATTAGTTGTCTGTTTTTTGAGTTTCCTGGCCTGGTCTGGGAAATGCTTTATTTGCCTAAAGATTGATTGTTTTGATTTGGGAGTTTTTGGTTCGCCTGTTGCTGTTTTTGAACATCATCACGTTTTTTAACTTAACAGTCATGCTGTCATCGCGTCACCCTTTTTGTAATTTCCTGTCCATCGCGTTATTACACCATGACGGTTCTATAAATCGGACCATCGCGGAAAAGGCGTGTACTTCTGTGCTGTCATCGCTTTGTTGTTGCATGTTGTTCTTTATCAGCACTTTGTTGCTGTGTATTGCCCGCGCTGATTGCTGTAGAATTGAATTTTTTCAATTCTGCCTCCTGAATCCGTCAGTCTTGCTAGTCCCTGCTGTTCTCACTTGGTTGATGATTTGTTTTTCACTATCTAGAGGTTGAGGCACTCTCTTGTGAGCTTTGTTGGACGAATCTTTCCTTTTTGCTTTGTGACCTAGTTTTATTGTTTCAAGTCCTTTGGATCAGTTTTGCTTGGTTGCTTGTTTGCAAAGATTCGTTTGTTGCTTACTGTTGGTTTGATTGAGCCTTCCCCTTTGCTTACTTTTGGTTGATTGTTTAGTGATTGTTATTGGACCAATCTTGGCATTGTTTCGATTTCTCTTCACTACCCGAACATAGATTACAATTGTTTGGATCAACTGTTTTTCCACATTTTTTTGTTTCTTATTGGTTTCTTTAGATTAAAGACATCAAAATCAAAAGATTGCATTTCATTTAGCATGTGAAAGTGAAAGTAAATTTGCATTTTCAGTTGCATAATCAATTCTCAATTGGAAAAATCATAAAGAGAAATCCTCAATAGGAAGACTACTCAATCAATTCTCAAATGGAAGAATCACGAAGAGAAATCCTCAATAGGAAGCCTCAGAAAGCCTCTCTCTTTTGGAAAACGAATAAAGAAATCAATGAAATAGATGAAATAATAACTAAATAAGTTAGCCATCCTTTGTCGCATAATCCTGTCAGTTAGCCCTCGCATCATACTGGCTTTATTGAACAGTAAGACTCTTTAAGAATCCATTCATTTAGCCTCTCTAAGAAGAAAAGCGAATGTTTAGATCTCTCATTAGTAGTATCCGTGCATTTTAGGAATTGATGTCTGCTTGCATTGAGTGACTGTTTGTTGCCTTGGTTTTCTTGGTTTGGGAATGATCTCTCTACCCTCCTATAGGTAGGTGTTCATTGAAGAAAAAGGATACTTCATTCGTTTTAGCTGCATCCTAGGCTTTGATATATACATACGGTAAGGCCTGAAAACTGAAACATAATCCAAGATCAACTTTAAAATGAACTGAATAAATCTAACAACGCATTGGAACATAACGCACACATTTAGAGGTCTAGGCTAGAGATGTGCTCCGACGTCGTTAAACCTAGTCACTTTTGTTTCCACTCAAGGTTGGGTGATTCCTCCTTCTGTGACTCAATAGTGGTCTAGTACGGATTTGTGCTCCCACGTATCGTCGAGTATATGGGGAGACCCCACTAGGTTATCATCCTTTATCCATAGGAAGCCGTGTCTGCCGCCTTACAAGCCGTAACGCACCGAACACAACATTTGGGAAGATTGACTGTCGTACAGAAAGTCCTTGGTTTTCATATGACTACCAAGGTGTATATGCAGTTTTATGGATTTGTCTGGTAAACCTTTTGCCTAGTTCTCCAGAGTAGTCACTTTCGTTCCTTTTCGGACTCCCTAAAAGAAAAGGTCCATCTAAGCACTTGTCACTTCAGGCTCATTAAATATTCGAAGGCGACTAGAGTCATCTTTTTCCTTTTCTCGACTCTTTAAAGATGAAAAGGTCAAGTTTTGTTCCCATATCTTAAAATTTATTCGGCCACAATTCACATTTGCCCGGTTAGATCTTGTTTGTGCTAGCTTGAGTAGGGTTCTTTCTAGTTCTCGATGGCAACATTCCCCGAGTCTACAGGTCAAGGTTTTCCCTTAGATGGAAATCCTGGTCCATTTCCCTCATTTGGAAATGTTGGTGCTCCGTATATGGCAACCTTGTCTTTGCCTGGGTTAACCATCTGTTTGCCCGTATGGTTGTTTTCAACTTCGATGGTCCTGAGTGTCATGACTCCTGTTCCATCGTCTCCTTCATTCAAACCAAGACATGTTGATTCCAAGGTTGAGCCTACGCCTTCTTCTCCTGTTTCTTCCTCCTCCTCTCCTCCTTCGCCTAGTGAAAGCTCCATATCTAGTAACCAGGAGACTAAGAAGAAGAAGAAGAAGAAGAAGTCCGATAAATCCAAGGCCACCTGTGCAGTTACCGCTCCGAGTCCATCCCAGGTCGAACCACCTCCTACTACTCCGCGGAAGGTTAAGTTTCCTTGTAAATTATGCAAGGGTGACCATCTTCTTCGTGATTGTCCTAGCATTCCAAGGATCCTAGAAGTATGGTCTCATGATCTGGTTCATCCCTCATCATCCTCTGAAGCTCAAGGTGATGCCACCATATCAACTGGAAACAGTAAGAAGGAAGGGAAGATTCGATTCCCCTGTAGACTGTGTGAAGGCAATCATCCCCTTCACCTTTGTCCGCTCATGGATAAAGCTTCCGCCATTTTGGAAAGTCTTACAGCTTCTTCACCCCAACTTCCCATTGGTTATCAACGGCTCTCTTCAGACCCTCCCTCCATTGACAAAGAGATTGACTTAGATTCTTCTCTTGTCCACCCTCCTTCTTCCAAACCTGGCTGTGCTCAGCCTGCTCTAGACCAACCATTGGTTGGAGAGAGTGTCAACTCGGGTCCACCGCTTGTTGATCACTCTGTTTCGGAAGAGCGTCGTGCTCATGTTCTTCTCGTCTCATCAGATTCTCTAGCGTCTGAAAACGACTCTCCTATTCCAACTAATCCCGAGAGTCCTTTTTCGATTCCTGGGGGGCAGGGGGGCAATCATACGATTCCCCCACCAAGTAGTTTGGCCGCTACTTTCGATTGGAGTCACTTGACTACTTTCCACCTTCCATCCTATGTGCCTTTCGAGATTACAGTATATGCCTACGATAAGGCAGTACCTGGCACTATCTTGGATGAGGGTGCGTCTGTCAGCCTTATGCCTTCCACTACTTGGCAAGCTTTGGGTTCCCCACAGCTTGTGCCGGTTACACAGAATCTATTGGCATTCGACGGAGAATCTTGTCAACCTATAGGGATCCTCCCAAAGTTTCCTATTACTTTGGGGGGGAAAACCGTCTATATAGACTTCATGGTTGTCCAAGGTGCAAATTTCAGTCTTCTCCTTGGCCATGATTATATTTATGCCATGGGGGCCCTCGTTTCTTCCCTTTTCCGTGTGGTTTGTTTTCCACACGATGGAAGGATAGTGACTATAGATCAATTATCGTTCTTTAGTCCCCCGGTGCCTCCTACACAGCAGTCATCCCCTCTCGGTTCCTGCTTGCAAGCGGTGCCTTCCTTGCCACAGGTCAATTATGTGGCTACCCATTCCATTTCTGCCTCTGCTGATGACCATGTAGCTGGTCTGGTATAAGATGTACTGGGGGCATTGGAACCCGACCTGTCACTGGTGCATCCTGACATGTGTCCCTCCCAGAGTGCGTTTCTTCCATCCCATGAAGACCTCTTGGGAGCCACGTTCTTGGCTGCCCCATGAACAAGGGTTACGAGGATAGTTTGTTCCTGTGTCAACCTCGTTAAAAAATGAAACAAGGAGTCACGAGGATCGTTCGATCTTGTGTCAACCTTGTTAAAAAATGAAACAAGGAGTATGAGGATAGTTCTTTTACTGTGTCAACCTCATTAAAAAATGAAACAACTCCCTTTCCAAATCGAGTCTTTGATTAAGATCTCGTAAAATCCAAGTCGAGTCTTTCCAAGATCTTGAAAGTGAACCTTCATTCCATCCACCTCGTTGAATGCAATGAAGCTTGGGGGGCATGTACCTCGATTTGCGTCATTATGCTAGGGGCATGCAAACTTATAACAAGCATAGTTTTTCGTTTCAAGCTTGTGTAAAAATGAAACCGAATCCAAGCAGAGTTCTCCATGTTTCAAGCTTGTGTAAAAATGAACACATAGCCGATTTACATCTCGTGATTGCCGTCGTTATCCGTTGAATTTTGCTAGATGAGCCTTGGTTGTTTCATTCCATCACCACCATCTCTTTGGCCGATCATATGCTTTCACTTGGTTGTTTATCCTTTCCTGAGGAACTGCAACGATGAGTGGCTTTATTAGCCAGCTTCTTGACCATTACATGTGTTGAGCAGTTCCACCATTGTTGGAACCAGTTGCTACCCTTTATACCACTCATTCCTCTAGGACGAGTCTCCTTTAAGCTCTTTTTTTGACTCGTAAAAGATGAAAAGATTGCCAAGTATTTTTCCCTTTTTGACTCGTTAAAGAAAATAAAAATGGAGGTCCACTTTCAGCTCTTTTTCGACTATTTAAAGATGAAAATATAGCCGAGTTTTCCCTCTTGGCTCGTTAAAAGAAACGAGAGGCAGTCGCCTTTAAGCTCTTTTCTGACCGTGTAAACATGAAAATATTGCCGAGCCTCTGTCGTTTCAAGCTCGTTATCGGTTACGAAACGACATGATTTCGATCGCTTTTCTACTTTTTCAGGTTGAAGTCACTAATTATGAAAAGTACTCCTCGATCGTAATGGTCGCGCGGTTCTTTCGAGTATCGTTTTATACTTTTTTGGGCTCGAGAGACACAACTCTACGAAAAAGGACCCCCTGGAGTTTTCTTTTCTGTGTCTTTTTCAAACTCTCTAAACATGAAAAAGACTCCGAGTTTCACCTATGTCGGACTCGTTAAACTCTGACGACATTGGACTCGTCACCATGACGGGACTCGAGCTTCTCCTTCCTAGGGCTCGTTAAACTATTACTAGGTTGGACTCAACAACAGGTTTATCATTGATTGTCTATGGCAGCTAGTCACTCTTGAACATCGACACTTTTGCTTCTTGTCGGGTTGGGACATCCATACATCGTCATTTGGCCTTCCGCAGGTTTGGGTTATCATTCTAGCCTCATTTCATTCGATTCATGCTGTCTCCTTCGAGCCTCTGATCCATTGATGCCTGAATGCTGCCACACCCCCTCCGGAGTTGTGTCGCCGATATGTTCAAGAGTATAATCCTTCTGCAGTTTACACCCTCGCCTTCTCCTCTGGTACTCTGTTTCGCCATCTACCACTTGTTCCTTATCTCGTGTTGTTGATGGGGGAAACATTATGGCCCTCCTGCGACGGGTCGTCTCCTGTCGACATCAACTCATTATCTAGGAGATTGATCTAGAGATCCCCTTTGGTACCATAGAGCTTGCATGCCTCAATGGCGAGTTCTTCACACTTGATGGTCGACTTTCATCATTGGTCATCGATTGGGTGATTCCATGAGTGTTCGACTTCAGCTCCTTTTTCACTCTTCGTGGATTGTGCTGGACAATACCTTGAGAGCCATTGGCATCATTGGTGGTTTCTCTCGCGCTTGTTAACGGTTTTCATCATTGACCGGTAATCAAGCGATTTTCTATCATGCTCGACCTCAGCACATCTATTCACATGTTAAGATTTGTACTATGATCGGATGGGTTCAAGACCCCGAACTCAACTTACACATGTTCGGGCTGCGTGGATTGGTTTTATGATTACATGACTCATTGATGGATGGCTGCGACCATACCTGAGTCTTCATGGATGGCTGCGACCATACCTTCATTATCATCATGGTCTCATTAGCTGGGTGGCTACATCCATACCACATACCTCTTTCGTATGACTTTTGGATGGTTGCGCCCATGCCTAGACTACATGTAAGTCATTATCAGAGATATCAGTTGTACTTGCATGTAGGTTCTTCCGGATGGTGTTCCAGTTCAGTCAGTTCGTAAAGCATTTCACCCCTCCCTCTCTCTCGGGCTTCATACTTTAGGGGGCATCTGTTACACAGTAATTTGTCACTGCCTTCCTCCCAGTTTTTCTACTGTATCATGAGTCTAAAATCATTCATGCTCATGCTCTATGATGTTTCCAAATGACCCAATTTACCAAAGTTTCTACCTCATCGCGTCTGTTGGCCAAATAAACGCGCTGAAGGGCGCTACAAAACAGTCCAGAAGCGCTGCCATCGCAGAAGTACACATGATTCCCGCGATGGCATGACTATCTCCATTATGAAATAGTGATGTCAGCGTGGCAGACCGGTTATGTGCCCGCGATGATCTAGTTTGGGCGAGTTTGTTCTAACAATCGGCCTTCCAGATGACTCTAGACCTGGTTGTTGGCCTTGTTTATGTCGCCCTCCTTTTTCTGGTGTGGCTATTCCGTCATTTGTGCCACCCTCTTTGGAGATAAGCTCATCCTCCCACTATTCATGGAGACTCCTTCTCCTATTTAAGCTCTCACCATTGCTATGAGCTGCTAGTTTAGAATTCTTAGTCTTTGGAGTGTTGCTGATAGTATTGTGAGCTTGTTAGATAGCTGGTGTGAGTGTGACAAGTGTGGGATTGTTTAAGAGCTTGAGGAAGGTTGTGAAGTGCCTTTATCTTGTGTGAAAATTGTGTGTGAGAGAGACTTGTAATTTGGGAGATCCATCTCTAAGAGTGAATGCTTGAGGAACATGTCGGCTGGACCCTCCTGAGAAGGTTTGTGACGTCAAGACCTGGGTTGTAAGCTTACTCTATTTCATATTTAATGCAATCAATGATGTTTTCCTATGTCTTGTATGCAATGTATTAGATAGCTCATGATTTCTTGACTTTATGGGTAAATAGATCATTGTTGTATCCGGTTATGTGCTTTGTTGTACTTCCTTCGCTTTGTTTCAGGTTGATCACTCATTAGGAGAAGGAAGCGGAAGCTAGAGCAGCGCAACAGAACTCCATCGACCACCGGTTGAGGTAGGCCTCCAACTTGAACTATTTAAGGAAAATTGTTGTTGATTTGTCCTTATTTGTGACTAGACCCACTCTAGGGCTAGAGGGGTTGCCTCTGTCCGCAGAGGGAACACTTTCCTGCATCACAAGGAGGAAAGAGTTCCTTACTCGATCGAAGGCGTTCGCCATGTCCAGATTGATGAGCATACCTTGCTCTTTGCGTTGATGGCTAGAATGGATGATTTCCTGCACCAGTATCACATTGTCCAGGATATGCCTGCCTTTGACAAACCCTCCTTGGTTGGGTGAGATGAGTTTTTCCAGCAAAGGCTTTATTCTATTTGCAAGTAACTTGGTGAGAATTTTGTAGGACACATTACATAGCGAGATTGGCTTGAATCTGTTGAACGCCTCTGGGTTGGCTTCTTTGGGAATTAGAGCTAGGAAGGTGGAGTTTGTGTTTCCTCCCACTTTGGCTTTTTGGAGGAAGCCTTTGATCATTCGGTACAAATTAGCCTTGATGATGTCCTAACATATTCTATAGAAGTGTATGGAGAATCCATCAGGTCGTGGGGTTTGTCTGGTTCCATCTTCCATATGACATTGCTAATTTCGTCTTCAGTGAATGACTTCAGGAGTGTTGCATTGTCCTCCTCATTAACCATCCTTGGAACGTGCTTGAGGAAGTCATGAGCTTCCACTTCATCCTCCACGCCTTCTTCTTTGAACAACTGCTAAAAATGAGAGGTTGCAGCATCTTTTATTAGAGTTGTACCTTTGAGAACAACCCCATCTGGTGAGGTGATTTCAGCAATGTGGTTTCTAGAAAGACGGGTTCGAATTTGCTTGTGGAAGAAGGTTGTATTTTTGTCTCCATACGCAAGCCAGAGATTGCGAGACTTAAGCCTCAAGTATTATTCCTCCTCTCTGAATGTCCGGAGGGTGCTGATTGTTGGGTGCTAAAATGTGTCTTTTAAAACTCCTATTTGCCTCACATTAATTATCAACCTGGGTAAGTCTTTTTGTTTCAAGAGTGTACACAATATGTGAAAGCTATAAATCCAGAGAGTAATGTTTTTAAAATAAGTTATTAAATTCAATACAAGAGTAAACAGATGCAATCATAAATCTCAAGCTATAACTTTTAAAGGAAATAATACATCTAAGCATCAAGACTTAATCCTCAACTGAAATCGTAATCAAATCTTAAAAAATCAATTCAATTAACAATAGCATCAGCTGAGAGTACAGTTGCAATAACTCATCTCTTCTTAGCTGATTCAATCTAAATCATACTCAATCTCCAATAAGCAATCCAAATAGCAATGATATCAATCTGAGAGTTCAATAGCGATAACCAAACTCTTACAGCTGATTAAATTAATATGGATCACTGTCTAAATACTGCAATATGGAATAAGCGTAAATCAGATCAAATGATAATGCTGTAAAACATGTAAAGAAAATGCACTACTTCAATACAGGAAAGCAGTAAATAGCGAATAAGATAAAATTACAGAAAACAGGAAAATTATCAAACCAATCACACTTGCGAGAATCAGAAATATATAACACAAGGAATCGTAGTTTGATCCACCAGGGGCCGAGCCCTAGCCACCAGCAAATACTGCTGAGCTACTTCAGAGAATACGAATGAACAACAATGTAGATTATGTATTAACCATTGAATTCAATCCTCATTACAGCGCGATGTGTCCTTCAGAATAACATTATGTATATTACAATTGAGGTCCCCAACAAAAATTTAAATCCCTCCATTATATCTCCTCCTATCCTATCCTATCTATCTCTAATCTAATCTCTAACCTCTAATAATCCATTTTTGATCTCTGTTCTCATTTAAATACACAGAGAGCAGAGAGAAGTTACAACATATATGATTACAAAATGATTCCCATAACAAAATTGGATTGTTCACAACAAATTGATCAGCAAGATCATATCTAAAATATCTTTCCATCAGCATTCAACAGGAACAGGTCGAATTTGGTATTGCAACTGAGATAATTTGGAAACCGGTCGCAACAACGAATTTGAGAAAAACGTCTTCAGAGAACCTTCTGTTTCTCTTAATACGGACCGAATTTGGGAAAACTACTCATAACAAAACTAATTCGGTCCGTTATGAACAAAACCCATGTTTCAGATTTTCCAGATTCTTCTCCATTTGCTTGAAATGTCCAATGCAAAACTGTCACTTCTTATTCCAGCGAATTTCTGAGTTGGCATATTTAATGATGAGTTGGAGATCAAATCTGCAATTTAGAAAATATCTTGGAGGCTAAAATGGTGAGTGATGTTACAAAAAATTTATTAATAAACCATCATTGGTAAAATCATGCATAATAATTATTAATTTATTAAAAATAAAGGAGAAGAAATAATATTTATCCATAAGAGCATAAATAATTATAAAATGGAATTATATGATAAAGTATGATAAATGACATGATAAATAATGGTAGAAATGGATGAAATAGGCATTAAAGAGTGATAATAATAATGACAAACTAGCGGCCCAACACTGATTTGGTGTTCTTGCTCGCTATGAATTTCTGCGCTGGTAATGTCTTGCATCTCTAGGCCCATTTGCAGATCCAACAACTGCTTTGTGCTCTGTTTTCGTTGGGTAGTGGGAGAATCTGTGGGCTTTTTTATCCATTGTTTCAGGGCTGTTTTGGTGGCTTTTATCTTTTTCTCCCAAACATAGCTGGGTGATCCAAGAACATGGATGGACCATGCCTTATTCACTGTATCCATAAACCCTTCTCTGTTTTCCCATAGTGGGCTGAATTGGAAGGGGATTGGCCCCAGGTTTTCTTCTTCTTCCATCAGAAGGAGGATGGGTTTATGGTCTGAATTCCACTTTGGCAGAATTTTTGTGGAAATGATCATCTTCTCGGAGAGGAAGGAACTCTGAAGAAGGAATCTATCCAGCCTGGTTGATATGTGCTCCTCCCCTATTTTGTTATTTGTCCATGTGTAAAGCCCTTTTTTGGCTTGAAGTCCAATAAATCCCATTGTTGAATCAGGTTTTGCACTAAGGGAAGAAAGCGGTCCTTGCTGCTGGTTCCTCCTCTTTTTTCCTTTGGGTCGAGGATTAGATTGAAGTCTCCCACAATAATTATATTCTTAAGGGAGTATGCTTCCAGAAAATTAGTCAGAGTTTGCCAGCATTTTTCCTTTTCTGCATAGAGGATAGGTACATAGAAATTAAAGAGAGAAACGTTTATCTTACTTGAGAGGTGTCGGAGTTCGGTGTAAATCCAGTGCTGCGTTTGAAAGGAACTCTTAAGCTGAAACTTGTCAGCCTCGTAGAGAGTGGCTATCTCACCGCATGTACCTTTGGCACTTACCCTTTTTCCAACTTTTGTTTTCCATTTTACTTTGCTGAGTTCCAGAAGGGCTTCACCTTCTATTTTAGTCTCTTGGAGCATGAGGATCTTAGGGAGTTATGATTTCAATAGGCTCTTGACTGCTTCAGATTTTGATGGATTCCCCAGTCCTCTACAATTCCAAGAGACTAATCGCATTATTTACTGGCAAGGTTTGGGGTAGTACCTCCCTTGGGAGGCCTGGTTCTAGTGTTTCTGCTGATAGAAATCTCTATAGTGGCCTGGCTACCTTGCATTTTTTGTCTCTCTGCTTCTTCTTCTCTAGCCTCTCTGTGAGATTTCCTCCCCACTCTTTTCGAGGGCCTCTCAGTTGTTTCATCTTTTGAGGATCCCGATATCTCTAGGGTCTTCTTCCTTTTCATATCTGCATAGGTTGGGGAGCTAGAGGCACCTTTTGGGGTTTCGATTTGGAGAGGGACTGTTTCCTCTTGCCTTTTGTTTTCTTCCATGTTGTTAGCCTATTGTTCAACCTCTTTATCTGCTGGATCTTGGAGTTTTTCTGGTGTGCTGAGTATTTCAAAGGGATTTGTGGGTATGTCTGCTCTTGGTGGGACTGAGCTTCCTTCTGCTTGGGCTTCAGGAGGAGCACCCCTCCTAGTGGACAAGGCTTTCCCTTTGTTCTTGTTGCTCTGCTTAGTTGTTCCTGATTTCTGAACCTGAGTCCATTGATCTCCTTTCTCCTTCTCAGCTCCATCCTCTGATTTCTTTTTACAGTGCTTGGCAAAATGCCCATAGCCATGGCAGTGCGAAATTTAAATGGGAGTTGCTCATAGTCTAGCACTTGTATGTGTGTCCAGTCAGCCACCGTGAGTTTAATAGCTTCAGGGAGACCTTCCTCCAGGTCTACTTCTATGCAAATTCTCGCATAGGAGTATTGATCTCTTCTTTCTGCTCGATCGATGTATTTACCAAGTTTGTTGCCTATGGTTTCTAAGGATTTAGGGTTCTAGCAGTGTAGAGGTAGATGGGGCAATCGCACCTAGACCAGAACAGTCGAGGGTACATCCTGAGTTAGATCGAAGTTTGGTGTCCATTAATTTAGATACAGACCCTGAGGCCCCATGAAATACGGGCTATTTCTGAATATGAGGTTCCTGTCTTCTGTTGCTTCAAATATGAATACAAAGAAGCCTTTGCCGACAAAATGGATTTTTATTACTTCATTGACCAGAGATCGCTAGTTCCTTTGCACCCAGGAATCTACAGCTTTAGGTGAGAGCCATAAGCTTGTGAACTGTCCAATAAGCCCTTGTTCTGCTAGGTTTAATGTCGCTTTTCAGGGTTCTTCAGTCGGCAGAGCAATTGTGGGGATGGATTCCATTTTTTTACAAACTTCTGCTAGTTTTCAGTTACTGTTCGTTTATTACATGCTGCAACCAGATCCCGGAATGCAGCTAGCTCAGGTGGAAAGGGTGGATCCATTTCACAACCCCCTCCTGGGGCCATGGCTCTGGAGCTGTGCGCAATCTTGTGGATGACTGTGGCTCCTCACGCACTCCCTGGGCTTCCTCCTATTGACCTCGGAGGCTGCACCAGACTCCCGCTATCTGGTTCCTTACGTGTAGAGCTCGATCGTCCAATTATTTCTAGGGTTTAACCCACCCCTATTACCATCATTTCCTAAAAAAAAACTGCCTATGAACCCAAGTTCACAACAACCTGCTCTGCCCATGAATCCAAGTCAACAACAGCTGCCTATGAATTCAAGTCCACAACAACTTTCTTTGCCCAGGAATCTGAATCAACAAAAAATGCCACCAAACCCAAATCCTCCTCGAACTACTCTATTACTTGCACAACCCATTTCAAGCCCTAATAATAGGCCAGCTCAGTATGTACAGAATATGGAGTTTCAAACCTTCCCTACCTACACTATCACTTCAGTTCCAATCAATGAAATTCGATTAAGATCTGGGAAGGTTTTAAATAAAACAGGACCTGCAGTGATCGTGCAAGAAGAATAGCCAACATAATCACCTCTTGAAGATAAGGACATACGTAGCCAAGAGGAATATTATCCTCCTGATGAAGAGGAAAACCCTCCCTCAACACCAATCAATTATAAAAAACAACCTAAACCATATAAGGAGGTCACTCAACCACCCTATGCCAAGAGATTGCTTGTCAAAAAGCCTAAGGTCCCGCTAGAATACGATTTAGAGGCTGAATTGCAAAATATTTGTGTAAAGACACCCTTGCTTCAAGCTATCAAAGATATGCCTATCTATGCGAATATTGTAAGGGACATTTGCATTAAAAAGCCAAGAAGAAAAAGGAAGGATCCCCCTATTATAAAAGTAGTTGGCTAATTGTCAGAAACCATGTCAGAGATTCCTTCTAAATACACTGATCCTGGGAATCCAGTAGTGACCGTACATATTAGTGGTATATCTTTACCAAACACTCTTGTTGACCTAGGTGCAACAATAAATGTCATGACTATGGATATTATGCAAAAGATGCATTAAGAAGGCTTGAGGCTAATCCAAACACTATTGGAGTTAGCAAACAAATCCATCCTTAAACCTATAGGAAGCCTGGATGACATAACAGTCGTACTAGCTTCCTGGGAATATCCTGTGGACTTCTTTGTGATCCATCTGAATCATCCAAACCTGGACATCCAGTAGTACTATGCTGACCTTGGCTAGCCACTACTGATGCCCTTATTAGATGCAGGACTGGAGAGATGACCATTTCCAATGGATGTCAAAGCTAAAAAACTACCTTATTTCCTCCTGCCTAGCCTGCTATAGAAATCCCCTTATGGATATAGAACCCATATGGAGAGGAGGAATGTACTGAACCATTGTTAACAATTGAACATTCTAAATCTTATCTAACCCAAGGCTATGTGGAAGTCTATATGGATGGCTTCACAGTATATGGGGAAGATTTCCAACAAGCTTTAGACAATCTAGAGAAAGTTTTAATCAGATGACAAGAGGCCAACCTTCCCCTTAGTAATGAAAAATCTATAATGATGCTTACAGAGGGTGTTATGTTAGGTCATGATATTTCTAGGACCAGGATAAGAATAGACCCTGCTAAGATAGAAATAATTGCTCAGATGAAAACTCCCAGCTCTCAAGAATAAGTTAGAAGATTTGTAGGGCATGTCAGATATTATAGAAGATTTATTCAAAATTTTACAACCATAGCTGCTCCTATGTTCAAACTTTTAACCAAAGATGCAGAATTCATAGGATTCTTAGTGTCAACTTGCCCTTGAAACTATTAAACAAAAATTGTCAATTGCTCCAGTTCTAAGAGGACCAAATTGGTCCCTCCATTTTCATATCTATACCAATGCATCAGACACAACTTTGGGGGCTATTTTGGGCCAAAGAGAGAATCAAATTCCCTATGCCATCTATTTTGTTATCAAAATTCTCTCTCCTACAGAACTAAACTACATAGTCACTAAAAAAGAATTCTTATCAATAGTTCATGCCATTAATAAATTTAGACATTATATAACTGGGTGTGAAGTTTTTGTACACACAAACCATTCAACTATCATATTTTTAATGAATAAACCTATCACCAGTGCCCGTGTTACTAGATGGTTGTTACTAGTACAAGAATTTAATATTACTATCATTGACAAACCAGGAAAAGATAATCTTGTCGCTGATTTTCTGTCTAGACTTGTCCATATGGGTGACAATGTATCAGTTACTAATGATTTTTCGGATGAGAATTTATTTTCTATTTCTACTTATACTCAATATGCAAATGTAGCTAATTACCTGGTTACAAGAAAGTTGCCACAAAATTTGTCTTAAAGATAAAAACAAAGAATCATACAACTTAGTGTTAATTATATGTGGCATGAGGATTGTTTATACCGTACTGGTCTAGATCTGGTGATCAGAAGATATGTACGAGAAGATGAGATGCAAGAAATTCTAAATGCTTACCATAATGATCCGTGTGGTGGACATTACACCAACAAAAGAACTGCATATAAAATATTACAATTCGGGTATTATTGGCCCACCATTTTGAAGGGCGCAAAGAAATATGTGGCTAGCTGTGATGATTGTCAAAGGATGGAGAAACCTATCCCAGTAGAGTAAATGCCTCTTCAAGCACAAGTAGTCGTTGAACCTCTTGATAAATGGGCATTATATTTTGTAGGACCAGTTTCTCCTATGTCCAAAAAGAAGAAATATATTCTGGTATGTATGGATTATGTAATCAAATGGGTAGAATCTAAATCACTATATTCTGCTAATGAACAATCTGTTATTGAATTTTTATTTGAAGAGATATTTACCCATTTTGGTGTACCAAGGGAAATAGTAACTTATCAAGGCACTCAATTCACTTCCAAATTGGTCAAAGCTATTACAGAGCAGTATAAAATCAGACACTGGAAATATACACCTTATCACCCCCAAGAAAATGGACAGGTAGAGTCTACCAATAAAGTATTCAAGGCCATTCTCACCAAAACAATACAACTGTATTATAAAGACTGGGTTGATAGGTTACTAGAAGCTTTGTGGACCTATAGGAAAATCTGGAGAAACACAACATGACATTCTCCATATAAGTTGGTTTACGAAAAACAGGTTTTTCTTCCTATAGAATTCCAAGTTAAAACCTTCAGGATTGCCATGCAGCTAGGAATGGATTTATATGAGGCACAAAATCAAAGTCTAATGGAATTAAATGCATTATATGACATTAGACAATATGCTCTTCAAAGGACGATTCTTTTTCACGATCAAAGAACCAAATGGCATGATAAGTTTATTAAGAAGAAACATTTTCAACCAGGTGACTGGGATTTGTTGTATGACAACAAGTTTAAGGATTTCAATGGAAAATTGACATCATGGTGGCTTGGACTGTATGAGGTAGATGCAGTCTATGACAATGGATCAGTCAAGATAAAAACTATCGTTGCAGATCAAACTTCCCTTGTCGTAAATGGACATCGATTGAAAGTTTATCATAAGCCACTCTCTAAAGAGGATTTCAATAAACATGTTCTTCAAAATTCTGAAATGCTATTGGTTAGAAAGGGGAGTTCTCCTCTTGCTAATCCACCAATATATAGGTGTGCTGATTGGATAATGATGTTGGTATTACTAACTGTGTTTCCTTCCCTGTAGATAGACAATAAAGAAGGACATTTACTAGCTGTAAGTTTATTCCTTTAACCAACCCTGGTAAATTGTTTACAGAAAAGGAACCTATGGAGTTTTCTTTAAGTTTTTCAGACTCCTTAAAATAGAAAACACCGGCGAGCACGAATTAGCCCGAGCTCGAGAAAAATCCATTAGTAAGTGAAATGGAGTTTTCTTTAAGTTTTTCAGACTCCTTAAAATTGAAAACACTGGCGAGCACGAACTAGCCCGGGCTCGAGAAAAATCCACTGATAAGTGAAATGGAGTTTTCGCTAATTTTTTCAGACTCCTTAAAATTGAAAATAATAATGAGCATTAAATAATCTGGGCTTGAGAAAAATCCATAGAACAATAGTAGTTAGGTTTATTTGTCAATAAAATGGAAGTGGCAACAAAATCAACGGTTATTTTGGTTCCAAAAAGAGTCCAGCTACATAATACCTTCTTGTTACAGAGCTTTGAGCCTGAGCATTGAATTATTTTGCCTCATTTTCTGACACTTCCATTGCAATTTCAAAGTTCCTGTACCAATGTGTTGAGTGTAATCCTTCCAGTAGAGCAAATTCACATACAACATCGACAATCACTAGCACCTACTTTAGCTTGACCCTCAGAACATGATAAGCTACGAGGAGAAGACTATAAGATTCCAATTTGAATATTATGCATCCAAGTATCTTATTAAAATTCCATCTGGAACTGAAGAAAAACTCCTTGTATTCATCCGGTACTAGAAGGCAGTCTCCTGTGTTCATCCGGTACTGGAAGACAGTCTCTTGTATTCATCTGGTATTGGATAACAATTTTCATCTGGTACTAAAAATACTTTTCTTGTGTTAACCCGGTAATATAGGTACGAGGTCAGTGTTTTATTTTCTGCTATTAAGATTCATATTAATCATGTGATGAATATATAATTACCCTCATAAAATTTTATTACCATCAGTTGTTAAGCCCCTATCCTAATCCTAAAGTACTCACCTTTATTCCCTTGTTTTCTAAGAAAAAAATCCTTTTTATGATATGATTGAATGGGATAATCATGGGTGTGATTGGGTGGATGCCAATCATAATTCGAGCGAATGTATTTGAATATCTCATGATAGATCTTCTACTTCCATGGGTTGTTTAAACAATGATTTTACCACTACCCCATAACCATAAACTGAATGATTATGATGAATGATTAACGGAACCATGACATTGACCATCCTGTACCGATGTACTCGTCCAATCAACCACGTTCTCTCCATTGTGTCTAACCTGCATTTGAATGAATTTGACATCATTAACAGAGATGAACGTCTAAATAAGCTCTGCATACAACTTATCACCATCATCCTATATGTGCTCACCTTGTAATTATGGCAACCATTTGACCGTTACCATCTCCTTTCAAAATTATAAATGCTCTTTTGGATGGCTTCACCATCCAGATGAGCATCATTTCTCTCTTGCATACCATTCAACCTTTATCCCACTCATCCATCCAACGCTAGTTCTATCGCATTGTTGCCATAACCCACTTCCGGTACTCTGTCATTTCCGGTACTTTGTTATTTTCGGTACTTTGCTGCTTCTAGTACTCAACCCTTTCCAATCTCTATCCCTGGAAATGATCCAAGACCCTTTTTTAAAGTCGGCATAGGGGTAGACCGACATGAATTAATGTTCCAGTTTTACCAGGAAGCAGAAGAATATTAGTTGTTCAAAGAAAAAACTGAGCAAGCTGGCTGGATTCCATTTATGGAGAAGTTTAAGGGATACCATGAGGGTGTTTCTCACGCCTTCACTCAAAGTTATGACGTCGAATATGTTCACCTAGGAGTTTTGTAATTAGAAATCAAAGAATCCACCATAGCAGAGGCTACATGATTACCGACTGTAGGGGAGAAATAATTCAAAGGTGTCAATAATAACAAAAAGCTTTGTCGAAAGTTCTTAGAACCTGAACATTTGAACCTTGACTGGTCCAAGGGTATTCCTAGGAACTGGATTAAAGAGGAATATAGGCTAATGACTAATAGCTTGCAGATATTCTTAACATGTGAAGAAAGGTATGTAGTCACTTTTCTTTACCATTTAAGATTTTTATTACATTTTGAAGGAGGACCCCAGATAAACTTCCCATATTTCCTTTGGATGAGTTTGAACAAGATGGTAAGAGGGGTTAAATCAATTTCCAAAAAGGTTGAGACTAGTATTTATTCTCACGAACTTATAAAAATATTATTTACTCATGAGATAAAGAAGTAGGGTAGCAGTTGGAAAAAGTTACTCATAAAGAATTTTTCTCTGGAAGGAAGTTCCAAAACCATAGAAGAAAGCAAGCCAATGGATAGTAGTAAGGGTTTATACAACAGTAGGAGAGTAGTAAGAAGAAACAGAGGAAGCTGAAATCTAAAGAAGGCATTGTTGGCCCTACTTCACCAAGATTCATAAAACAGTTAGACAAGGGTAAAATGATAGAGGAGAAGGAGTCTCATGCACCAACAAGGCATTCATTAAAGGGTAAAATCCCTTCTCTTGATTCAACCACTCAAATTAAAACCCCAAAGAGCAAGAAGAAGAAAAGGAAGCAAGCTGATAGTGAAAGAGGAGAACTCACAAGTACTATTCTAGAGGTAGCTGTTGAGTTGCCTCAAGAGTACACTTGTTAGGTCCCTATACTACTAGTGTAACCCATTATTGTTATTAGTACAACCCCCTTATTATATTGTTGTGCCCATGTAGTCCCCATATTGTTATTATTGTGCCCCATAGAAGCCCACTATTGTTATTATTGTGCCCTTACATTATTATTGTTATGTCGGCTCTGATTATATTATGACCCCTTAGACTCCTATATATAGAAAGGAGGTCTTGTCATTTGTATCATCAAAGAATTGTTCATTTATGTAATGTAAAGGAGGTTGCCCCCTCGAAGAGGCTGAATTCTAAGGCGTTGATCTATCTTTTCTATCTTTTTCTTGAGTTGGTTTCATAACAACACTCCTGAGCCGAGGGTTAAAAAGATGAAAAATCCTAGAATAAGTGAAAAGGGTGACATAACACAAACTTCTGAAAGAAAGGAGAAACATGGACAAAAAGAAGAAGTTGTAGAGTCCATGTCACAGACCAAAAGGAAGAAGAGGAGGTTGTTTCAAGATTATATCCTCACTCCTGACAACAAATATGGTGAGTCATAAGCACCTACACGATGAACTACTAGGAGCATGGCACATCAGGTTGTGGCCACTCATACCCCTTCTCTTCCAAAAAATCCAATAGAGGTCTGTGCTTCACCTAAAAAAGAAAACATGCATAGGTTGAAATGCTTAGTTAAACAAAAGAATTAGTTACAGAAACCTTGAAATAGTTAAGGAAATAAGTTGAGGCTAGTGAAAAAGAAGTTGAGGCTAGTAAAGGAACCAATGAGAATGTAACAGTTGAATCTCCTAGTTTTCTAACTAGCGATCAAATGACAGAGACTTCAGATGGAAAACGAAAAACTAAAGGAAAAAGTGAAAGAGTATAAGTTGTTAGACATGTACATCAAGAAAGAAAATGAGCAATTAAAGGAGAATATCCAGGGTTGCAAGATGAGTACGATGAGGTCTCCACTAAGCTTAAAAAGGTTTTTTGCCTCATACATGATACCAGGGTTATTAAAAGGGAACTCAAAGAAGAAGCTTCAGGTGTGAATCTCTTAGATCCAAACAACTGATGTTAAGGCAAAGTGAAAGAAGACCCCATTTTTGAAATTTTGAGGAATGGTTCAACACTTTTTTCATGATGACATGCAATGACTTAGGCATGGGGGAATGTTGGGTCTCCTTTTTGATGCCTTAATACCCTATATTGTCCTCTATTTTTGACCAACTTTACCTCGAAACCTATTCACCACTTGCCTACCTTCTTAAAAAACATGACTTTTAGCATCCTTATGTATATATGAGGTAATGCATATTTAAAGCATGGTTTTTATGTTTTCTTGTTAGTAGGAATGAAATAATTGATTCTTTAAAATATCTAACTATTTGGATTGGCTCACATAGATTTTTAGAGCCTCTTCCTACTCATCTGGTAGCAATATTGCTCATCCGGTACCCGTGTTCCTGCTTATTCGGTACCCGTGCACCTGCATTCATCTGGTACCTGTGCTAATTCAGTACTCGCATACCTATGTTCATATGGTACCTCTGATCATCCTGTACTACCTGTGTTCATTCGATACCAGACCCAACTCTTTAGCTTCAATGGTTCAAGTGAGCTTCCTTCGATGAGACCGAGGGAACCAATGTTAAAATGCTTTACCTTTTTATGGAAAATCAATATATGCTTCACCACTCATGCATTGCATGTCATGAGGATGAAGCCAAGAAAGTGAATTGTATATTTTTAAAATGATTTTATCATATATTTTAAGCATTGTATGTAATGGACATTCCTCTATAAGAGAAGGCTCGTAGATGATAGGATTTAGTTAATTACAGATTTGTAGTTGCACTCAGTTTACAGTGACAATAAGAGAAATAGAGAGACAAAGATACAAAAGTATAAACATTACTTTTATGTCGGAGATTTGATTTTTTAATCCTTTCTTTTTGAAATCAATAATATAAGCAACAATTGATGAATTCAATGTGTTGGTAGGTTCTTTAGTCTTGTAAGTTTTCTTAGCTTTCCTTGGTAGCTCAACAAGGGCCCACCGAAGCCATCAAGGCAAGTTTTCATTACAGTTATTGTGAATTTAGTTTGGTGTATGTGTGACTTAGTGTTATAATTCAATTTCAAAGTATTTAATATGATTCCAGTTTTGATTCTATGCAAGTAATATGTTTGAGAGTGTGTGATATAAGTCTAGAAATGTTAGTTCTAAGTGATAACTCATTGGTTTTATGAATGAAAACTTTATTTCTTAGATTGTATATTTAATTATTGATTTCTATTTTAAAGAACAGGAAGAGTTAAGATAAGAGATCTCACCATTCACCTACATGTGCTGTTAAGTGAAGACTCTTGTCATACCTAACATTTCCTGTATAAGAATGTATGGATTCCTTTAGGACTTCTTAGATTAAGAATGATTTCTTTACATGATGCTTGATTGCAATAAGTTGTTTTAAGCCAGTTGCTACAGGAAAACAGAGTTGGATCCATCTTTTAATTCATGAGCCTGTACATGGACAAACTTATTACATGAGCAAAAAACTTTAGATCACATACTTGTTGAGATTTTATTTCTAAGTTTTGCTTTCTGATCTTTAAATTGTGCGAGGAAGTTATATTGAAATTTGTGAAATGCAGTGTTGGTTTTGAATGCTTCTTATTTAGGCTATACTTATTAGACATAAAAACTTATTCGTTACAGGGACATATAGTGTATCAACTCTATTGATTACGAATCCCTGGTTGATAATTTAATTTGTGGCAATATATCATTCATATAATTGCCCCAACACATTGACAACACTGTTCTCACCCTACACCATTAATTGGTTGAGCTAGGGATGAGATATATGCATTAGTCAAGAATGTTGCATGAAATGTGGCATCAAACCTTTAAAGATAGGGTATCTTGTGACATTTCCCTACTTGAAGTTTCCGATGACCTGTTAGAACAACCATATATGTTAAAGCATAATGTTGTTTACTAGTTTATTCTTCATAGCGTTATCATTACAAGGACATTAACTTTATGGGATACCAAACGTAGCCCTGATTACTAGAATATATGTAGTCACTTCTACACAATGCAAGAGGGGAATCCCTCAAATTGGGATATTTGTCCTCTTTATGCCCCACTTAGAAGGATGAAGGAAAATCTCTAACATTGTAGAGGATTTTGTAAGGGGTCCCTTTATGCATTAGGGATATGTAGATTGATTGGTGGATGAAATACAAAGACATCTTCACCTCACCTATAAAAGTGCCTCCACATTATTAAGTAAATCAGGAAATTAATTTAACGTCAAGTGCCCCTCTACTAATGGTCCTATATAGAAATTCTCTCTTCCATAGACTGAAGAGATTAAATGTTAGTTTTAAGATATAATGTATAAGGGCCACTTTCTATAAAGATTTTGACCATGCGACGACTTGATTTTTTTTGTTCAAAGAAGAATGGGATGTGACAATATATATCAACTACAATATCTTAAATGAAATCATAGTGAAGAAATAATACCCCATTCATGGAGTTAATGATACTCACAATGAGCTCAAATGTGCCAAGTTTTTTAGCAAGATTTACCTTATTTCATACTATCATTAGGTTTCAGTTGAGCCATCTCATGTGTCAAAAGTTTAAAGGAAGTTCTCTTCAAGTGGCTGGTCATATCCTTTGTCTTGACTAATGTGTAAATGAAACCTCATGAGGATGAGGGTAAATATTTCAAAACCATTTAAAAATTATTTGGTGGCCATATACGTGGATGATATTCTCATCTTTAGTCAAACATTGGAATAGAGTCCAAAGAACATTCAACAAGCATTGAGCACTACAAATTACATTCCAACCTAAAGAAGTGCTCATTTGAGACACATCATGGATAAGTATGGTATGCATGTGGATCCAACGTAGATCCAAGTCTTCTATGATTGGTCAACCCTGAAGACATAAATGGGGCCTTATAACTTCTTGGGCCTTACCAATGTTTACCATGGGTTTGTGTTGGAATTTTCTCATATTGTGTGGCTCTTGAGTTAGGTGATATAGTGTGGAGCAAAGGTCAAGTTTATTTGGGCCAGGAACAATAGAGAGAATTTGAGGAGTTGAAGCATTGATTAATTTAACATTGAATCATTTTTCCAAATATACAATAATCATTAGAAAGTGAGACAAACACCTTGGATTATTATATTAGTGTAGCTCTAGATCACCATCAACATCTTCTTCCCTATCACAATACACACTCTAACAATGTTCCCAAATACCCAATCCATGATAAGGAGTTGTACTCCATTGTTCATGCATGTTGGTAATGGAAGCATTGTATTTTGAAAGGAAATGATCATCCATATCAACCACACGCCTTTACAATTTATGTAGATTTCATGCAAGTGGTAAGTAATTGCCATAAAAAATGGTCCACATACTGTAAACAATTTTGCGTGAACATCAAGTACAAGAAAGGCAACACTAATTGATTTATACATTTCCTTAATTAGATTGTGATTATAGTAATAACACCACTTCTCAATTCCTTTGGACACAACATTAGAGTGGATCCAACAATATGATAGTGATAATGATTCTTTGTTTCATATCCAACACCAAATATAGGTAAATGCATTTCGAACTTTCGCCTCTTGCATGGGCTCTTATGCTATTTGTGCCATCTCTATGTTCTTAAAGAAAACATTGGAGGATAATTTGGGAGGAGCATTATAGTAAGGTGATATCACGCTTCGTCATGGATAAGATAGAGGCAATATTGCAAAAGTACTTCAACTAGAAAAACATATAATGAGATGTTAATCGAAATAATAGATCACACATTTCTTATGCCATCTCTAAACCTACAATCAACAAGAAAGATTGTACACTTCTTTGCCCACTCTAGATAAGCATTGAAACGTAGTCTCCATGGATTTAGGTAATTTCTATCTTCAACCAAGTAGAGTAATGACTATACTTTTGTGGTGATTGAATATTCTCTAAGGTATAAATTTTGGCACCTTGTAAGAAGAGCATTACTATAAATGTCACTACTTAAGATTGTATAATTTGAGCACATTTGGTTTAATTCAAGTTATCAAATACTATTTTCTATTATAGGGACAATAGGCTCTAGAGTAACCTCTAGTCCAACCTTTAGTCCATGATGAACACTAAGTTGACAAAAATCAACCACCATTAATCCTCAAACCAATGTATAGGCAGAGCTAATCAATAGGATGATTGTACATATCCTCGTAATATACAACTTCACGTATTCACATAGATGATATGAAAATATTCCTTATGTTTTGTAAGGCTTCCAACCACCCCCTTGTAATATTAAGGATTGTGGGAGATATTAGTAACATTTAACTTCAATTTCTCAATGTTCAACAATATGTTGGGCTAACAAAAATGCCATATAAAAAATTTCAAAAATAGATAATAACATTGTTATAGTATTCAACTTGGTGAAAAAATTCCAATGATGTAATCACTTTGTCGATCCAAGGCCTAGTTTAAAATTGAGCTAATGTAATTGTTCTATCTTATCAATGATGGCCACATCAGTACTGATTTGACACATAGTACTTGAGATTTTGCACTTAATCCACGTGGTGACACCTTGTGGACCAGGGTGCCAACACAAAAGCTCAAAGTTATTTTTATATTATATATAATACTTCATCAATTTATTACACACATCATATAATCCACCCAACAATTATGAATCCCCTCATTCCTATTTTATGAATGAGGCACATGTGTTAATTCACATATTATACATATGTACATACATACATACATACATACATATGTATGTATATACAAATAGAATGTAGGAATTGCACACACATTACGTGTCACAGCCCACCACGTCATGGTTATTCATGGCTATTCACAATTCTTGACACCTGAATTACATGTTGACATGCGTAGTAAATCCACATCGTGGTTCATATATGGGCTACTCGCACATATTAAAACTCATACCCGGATTCTAGTATGGGCTACTTGCCCAATGATTGGAAAAAGTATGGGAGGAGGATTTTTGGGCACGTAGTTCGAGGCAGAGCTTGAAGGAAGGTCGATAGTGCATTTTGTCTAAACTGGGCAAATTTTATATGTTTTTTGCCCCTCTCAATGCCACGAACACAGTGGTGTTGTCAGTTTCTCCATCTGAGTTCTCCTTTTCTCAGCCATTTTCCAGAATGGAGGTATAAGCCTCTTTTTATGTAAACTGATGAATGTATTCTCTTCTTTTCATGCCATTTAATGAATGAAGGCCTCCCCATTGATCGAACAGGGCCCAAAGATGTAGTCTGAGTTGGACAAACTCTGTTATCAAGTCTTGTTGTATTCTTGTCATGCCTTTATGTGTTTCTGCTTCTTTCTTGGTTGCACAATAAATTTCTATGTTAAGCTGCAATTTTCACATGTGATTCTTTTCATACATCTATAAGCAAAAGATCCCTGGATCAAGTGGTATCAGAGCAAGTCTTTTTAGATGTGAATTACATGTTTGTATGCTAACAGGAAACAGGCTCTGGAGAGGTGAAGGGTAATTAGAGCCTTTCGATCCCGAAGTAGGGCGTGCACATCGAAGGAGAAACATGGCAGAAGATGAAGCTCATCTTGAAGAGGGGCACAATTTCCGCAAGACCTTCTATTAAATGGCAGAGAATATCAGTCAGTTGGTTTTAAGGCTGGAGAAAGTAAAACAGAGAAACCCAGAAGAACAAGGTTCAGCACATGGGAATGGTGGAGAAGAACCCCCTCCTTCTCCTTCCGCGAGTGAAGGTTCTCCTTCCTCTCACCGCCATAATCGTAGAAATTCAAAGGATGCATCTAAGAAACCTTTCTTTAAATTTGATCTTCCCATGTTTAATGGTGAAAGAAATGCATAAAAGCTTAATAATTGGATTAGGCAGATTGAGGTCTACTGTAGGATTTAGTAGATCGTGGAGGATGAGGCAAAGATTCAGCTGGCCTCTCTACGGCTGAGCAACACCGCTCTCGTTTGGTGGAAGAGAAAATTGCAGAGTAGTAGGAATGTGGGTAACCTCTTTTCCTTATGGCCTGATTTTATTTATGCGTTAAAGGAACAGTTTTATCCCTTGGGATACAAGCAAAAAGATTTAATGAATTGGTAGTATTTAAGACAAGGCAAAGGTCAGGATGTTCAGAGTTTTACAAAGGAGTTTAGAAAGCAAGCACTGAATTTGGGTATTGCACTTGATACACCTGAAGTTGTAACTAAGTATATTGGCTCATTACATAGCTACATTAGGCATTCATTGTTGTTGTTTGAACCAACCACTATTGACTTAGCCAGCGTAAAGGCAATTCATATTGAGAGCAGGGGAAAAAATGAAAGAGATGATCAGTCCAGAAGACCACCATTCAAACCTCCCAATGGAAAATCTAAAGCGAAATGGAAAGGAAAGGAGAAGAAGACAGCAACCACCAAAGAAGGAGAAAGGCCATATTGCAATCACTACAAAAAGGAAGGCCACGATGACGATCATTGTTGGAAACAGCACCCAGAAAAGCGTCCAAAGAAGTATGGAGGAAAAGGGAAGCAGAAGACAGTGGCAACTGCGCAGCAAGACCTTGGATCGGATTCCAAAGATGAAGCATTAATCATAGCCCCGAGAACAAAAGGTACTCTTACACCTTGTTTGGTTCCAATTGATGATGTCAATTAGAGCTTAATTTAATGTCAACCCGGGAAGGTAAACTTAGAAGTGCCTATCTAAAATATATAGATCTAGAAAGATTCCTATTTTGTCCAAGATCTTAAAGTCCCCTTACAAGAACATATTCATTAAGATTTCTTTCAATAACTAATCAAACCTAGATCTAACAATTGTTTGAGATCTATGATTCTCTTACAAGAACATATTCTACAAGATCTCTTCCAAAAATTAGATCATATAATAAGAACTTAAAAGCTGAAATGAAGTAAACCTAGATCTAATCATTGTATGAGATCTTATGGTTCTTTTACAAAAACACTTTCAAATAAGATCCTTCCAATATTAGAACATTTAATAAAACTTGAAAGCTGAAATCAAACAAAAAAAACATAAAACAAATTATACCTAAAATAAGCAAATAAGCATGCAAGTGAGGCCATGGGGGCCCTCCATAACTCCACAATCACACCACTTCAATGGAGACTCAAATGTAGAAGCAAAATTGAAGTATGATCCTTTATTCCAAAATCTCCATTACAAAAACTTCAAGATTCTAAGATTTACAAAAACTTCAACATTACAAAACTTCAACAATCTAAGATTCTAAGATTACAAATGGAGGAGATTGTACTCCTATTTATACAATGGGATGAGTAACAAACTCATAATGATCATCCACTAATCTCTCTTTTAGTTCCATACATCTCTCAACCATCTAGACACATAACCCCTTTTTTCCTTGATCTTCTCCATGAGATCATCATCTTCTCCATGAGGTTTATCTCTTCAAATTCGAATTTGATCCTTCAAGGCCACATAAAGGTGTCTTGGAAGCTTCCTTGGCACCTACACATGTCACAAAAACAACCCACTTTCCATATATAAAGTAAAATATATTATTTTCTAATATTTAATCAAGAATTTCTCTCAACAATGCTTAAAAATAAATAATATTTGGAAAATATAAATGAGACCCAATAATGGTGAATAATAGGGAAAATGGAGTGACAAGGTGGTGAATAGTGAGTGATATAATGGAAGCATAGGTGAAAAATGTATGATAATGAGTGATATTTGTATGACATTTTTGGAGCCCAACACACCTCATGTTAATTCTGAATCGCATGAAGGCACTAGTTCTATAAATGAGTCCCTTCCTAATGATCGAAAGAGAATTGAACTGTTTCATATCAGAGTTGTTGTAAATCATACTAAAGTATAAACTCTGTTTGATATTGGATCCCAAGCAAACTTAATCATAGAATCCTTGGTAAAGAAACTCGGCTTAGAAACAAAACCACACCTGAAACATTACCCGCTTGGATGGATACATGATAAAGCGAAACTGAATGTAACCAAGCAGTGTAAAGTCAAATTTGTAATTGCTTCTAAGCTAGTGGATGAAGTAGAACTGGATGTGATTCCATTGGATATCTGTGTCATGGTGTTAGGGAGCCCATATCTGAATAATATAAAGGCAGTCTTCTTTCATCACGAAAACAAATACCAAATCACAAAAGATGGGGTAGAATATATAGTAAGGGCTCATCAAAATAAAATCAATGCCAGCCTTGTAAGCGCTGGACAAATGAAAAGGCTGGTGAATTCCAGTAAGGGTTGCATGCCTATGGTTGTAAGGGAAAAAGACGCAGAATTAGCTGATGCTTTCCAGGGGTGTGATCAGGAACATAAACAGGAATTATCTGCATTAATTTATAATTACGATGAGCTGTTTCAGGAACCGAAGGGATTACCTCTAAAGAGGGAAATCCAACATGAGATCCATTTACAGCATGACACTCCTTTACCGAATATTGGCATGTACAGGATGTTGACCATTGAGATGGAGGAAATCAAGAAACAGGTGCAGGAATTGATGGACCAAGCAGTCATCAGTTTGAGCACTTCTTCGTGTGGTTCACCGATTGTCTTAGTGCCAAAGAAAGATGGCACATGGAGGATGTGTGTGGATTACCGCACACTAAAAAAAATCACGGTGAAAAATTGCTACCCTCTTCCACACATTGATGACTTATTAGATCAGTTAAAGAATGCTATTTATTTTACAAAATTGGATTTGCGTAGTGGTTATCACTAGGTCCAAATTGCAGAGCAGGACGTGTGGAAAACCGCCTTCAAGACCAAACAGGGGCTGTTCGAATGGATGGTGATGCCATTCGGACTTTGCAACACTCCAACCACTTTCATGAGGGTCATGAATGATCTCTTTCGGCCTTTCATTGATGAATTTGTTCTTGTATATTTAGATGATATACTTGTCTTTAGTAAAAGTTGGGTTGAACATGTGTGTCATGTTAAGAAAGTGCTTGATGTATTGAAAAATGAAAAACTCTGTGTAAATTTGTCAAAGTGTGAGTTCGGGAAAACCTCTTTGGGTTACCTAGGTCATATTGTTGCTCATGGTCAGTTAAATATTGATCCTTCTAAAGTTGAAGCAATTGTAAATTGGCCTAAGCCTACTAGTGTAACTGAGGTCCGCAGCTTTTTAGGTGCAGTGCAGTATTAGAGGAGATTTATCGCCAATTTCTCTGTTATTGCAGCACCTTTGCACACATTGACAAGTGTGAAACAAGTCTTCCAATGGGGAGGAAGACAGCAGAAGTCTTTCGAAACATTGAAGGAAAAGATTAGCACCGCGCCAATCTTAGCCTTACCGATCTCCAACAGCCATTTGAGATCAAAACCGATGCCAACGGTTATGCCATGGGAGCTGTACTGAAGAAAAAAAAGAAGCCGATTTGTTACCATTCTGAGAAGTTTTCTCAAGCTGTGATAAATTATCCCACTTATGACAAGGAGCTTTATGCCTTGGTGCAGAGTGTGAAAAAGTGGAAACACTAATTGATCGGCAAGGAGACCATCATCCATACAGATCATCTGCCCTTGCAGTATATTCAATCACAAACCAAGTTGCAGGAATCTCATCATTTTGGGTGGATGGGTTTTCTTCAACAGTTTCATATGGTAATAAAGTATAAGAAGGGCACGAGCAATAAAGTGGCCGATATGCTATCTCACCCTCCTATTTCTGCTTCTGTTATTTTTCATAATGCTTCATAGTGTTTTGAGAGTTATGTTGAACAATATGCTAACGATGATGAATTTAAGGAGATTTATGCAAAACTAATCCATGGCTCACAGGTGGACAACTATCACTTGCAGGGGAAACTATTGTATCACCTTGTTAAATTGTGTATTCCCATAGGGGAAAGAGTACATGTAATTCAAGAGGCCCACACCTCTATTGTGTCTGGACACTTTGGTGTCGAAAAGACTTTATGTCATGTACAAATATTTTGTTTTTGGCCTCATATGAAAAACATTGTGACTTGCTATGTAAAGGGTTGTATGATGTGTTCTATTTCAAAGCCCTCTAATAGAAAACTCGGGCTCTACACATCGCTCCCTATTTCGAGTCGTCCATGGGAAAGCATGCCAATGGACTTTGTAGGAGGTTTGCCTTTGTCTAAAAAGAGTCATGACTATTTGTATGTCATCGTTGACCATTTTAGAAAGATGTGTATTCTTATGCCTTGTAAAAAGCAGATCACTGTAGAGCAGACTGCTTCTATTTTCTTTCAGCATGTTTGGGTCCATTTTGGATTACCCAAATCGGTTGTGTCAGAAGGGACTCTCACTTTCTCAGAGAGTTTTGGACTAGCTTGTGGAAGATTATGGACACCAAATTGAAAAGAAGCACGGCATTTCATCCATAGACTGACGGACAGACAGAGGTTGTCAACCGCAACGTGGTACACTTGTTACAAGGCTATTGTGGGAAACATCCCAAGTTGTGGGATGAGCATCTCCCATATGTACAACATTCCTACAATCGAGCAGTGCATTCATCTATGAAGCGTTCACCATTTGAGACATGTTTTGGTTACCTGCCAAAGGACCCTTTTGATATGGTCTTTGGAAGGGAAGATGGCTCCACTGGACGTAATGATAGGGACAAAGCTCAGCAGTTCATTCAACGAATCCAATTGATTCACCAAGCAGTACAAGATCAGTTGGAGAAAAGTCAAGCCCGTTACAAGGCTCAACATGACAAACACCGAGTCGACCACCAATTCCAAGTGGGCAACAAAGTGTGGTTCCACATCAGCAAGGACAGGATGAAGGGAGAAGGGAAGAAGTTGCGACCCATCCGATACAGTCCATTCACCATATTGGAGAAGATGGGAAACAATGCCTTTCGTCTTGATTTGCCGATATATATGCAGATGTACTCAGTAGTGAATGTGGAGAATTTAAAGCTGTATGAACCACCATTGGTCATGGACACCGATCAGGTGGGCACAATGCCTATGTTTGATGATTTTGCACCAGAATATCTCAATGAATTACCTGAAGACATCATCCTTGACAAAAGAACCAGGACTTCACGGCGAGGAGATGTGGAATACCTTCGAGTTGGTTTCAAGGGAATGCACCCTAGCAAGGCCAAATGGCTAGAGAAGGAAAGGGTGAGGGAACAATTCCCTCACTTGCCAATTGACTAATGAAAGCTTTTGGCAGTCCAAAAGCTCCTCAATAGGGAGGATTGATTTAGGAGGATCTTCAAATGCAATGGCATGGAAAAACTCCAAATTAAAAGTGGCAGTAAAACAATTATCTTGACATTAGATCGAAGTGCTCGTCGCCCTAATTCCAACGGTGTGAACAACACTCCAATCTGAGTCCGGATGATAAAGTTATGGTAGAAAGAAGGTTGCCTTGTTCCTTTGGAAAATGAGGCTTTTTCCCTAAAAATGTATTTAAGCCTTTAAAAGGCAAAATCGCAATCGGAGGGTCCAAAGGGGCGGACTTAAGGAGCAGTAACGAAACCCCCGATCAGTGATCTTCAATTAATCGGAGTCGGGTGATGAGCCCCAAAAATGGGTAACTTTATGGGCTCATTTTTCCTATTATTCTTGATTAATGCACCATTCTTCATAGTTTTATGCATGCTTTTGAATATATTTATGTTAATTGAATGAATGAGAATAGTCACTTGACCACAAAGTCTAATACGTGCTTATTGCAGATTTTTGGATATCTTTTGGACCAAGGTCAGGCATTTATGAGCAAGTTGACAGCCAAATACGAAGGAACAAGGCTGAGGATTTGTAGGAAGGGTGTCTCTTACACTAAATGACCCCTTCCTCGAGTTCTCCACCATCAGCTTGGAGTTCAATAGCCCACCAAAGATGATTTCAAGGGGCAGCCGAGCAAGTTTTGTGAAGTGGCTGATTAACTGCAGTCTTGAGCAGCCAAGCTCCTAAATTTAAGGAGGACTGTTGGGAGTCCTCATGTTGCATAAGTAGGAAGGCTTCAAGCCTTGGTATTTTAGATATTGAATAGTTGTTTTTCGCACTTTAGTGCAACTCTACATTTCAGCTCATTTTCGAGCTCTTGCTATAAACAGTTTTGTGACATGACTAATATTTTTTGAGTAATGGAGATGAATTTTGCTTTGAACCAGCTCTGAGCTTTCCTATGAGGTTGTAGCTCTTGGGTTTGGGCCCAACCCAAGTGCCAGTACCTCCTTTGTGTACTGTTATGTGTTTTCCTTGCATTCATAGAATAATTTCTGTTATTTAAGTTAAGATCTTGCTTTATTACTTAGGTTGTTTTTTATGATTAAAATAGCTTTTCATGCTTCAGGTTGATTTGACAGTTTGGTAACTGAAAATATCTACAAAAAGGCCATCAAGCAATCCTTTATCTCATCTCTCCCTCCTTGGGACCATGAGCTGAGACCAAGGTACACTTGCTACCACAAAAACACTGTTCTTGCCTTTCCATGCAATTGCTAGTGTTAGATTTTTAGTTGGAAAAGTTGATACCAGTTGTACTTGCATGTTTCGATCTGTTCTTGCTTAGTTTCCATAGCTCTCTTGCATGATTTCCTGTTTATACAGTATTGTTCATCATATTTCTAGTTTTTAAGAGGAGATTAGGTCAACGTAGGTAGATCTCTGTTTTTTTTTGGATCAGTTTTTGGAAAGTAATGTGCAGAACACCTATAATACATCCATACATACCCTTCCTCCCTTATACAACCTGTTCCAACCCCTCACTCAAGATTTCTTCCCTTCATTTGCCACACTTTCCCAACTAACCCTAATTCCTATATTTTTGTGCAACATTGCTTTCTCCATCCTTGAACAAATCCAACCATCTTCATCACTCCTAAGTGTCATTTACCAGGTCCCACACCTCTTCACATCCTTATCCATCCTTCATTTCCACTTCCCCACCATTTTTCCTCCATCAATCCTCTAAAAATCACTTTCGTCCTGTTCCTATAGAACTTCCTGTAGAACCCCTGCAGACTTCCTATAGAAGTTCACGTGAGCAGTTTTTCGAGATCTGATCGCTGTGAAATTCTATATAAGGGTGCCAAGGACCCCTTAGGCCCTCTTCTCACCTTCCCAACCTCCTGCAAGTGTCCATTCCATTTCCTTTCTCCAATCAACCTCTGCACAGTAAAAAAACAGTTAAAGCACATGCATAATAATTCTGCAAGATTACTCAAAAATAAAAAAAGATGTTTTTTTTCCAGATTTTACTTCAAAAGTAGCTTAGTCACATGCATTTGACCTTTCCAAGAGTCCATGGCATCCATTTCCATAGCTTTCATCTCTTTTCTTGCACCAGTAGGGTTAGTCAGTAAAACAAGGGTTTGCTAGGGTTTGCATTTCCTTTCAAGCTTTCAACTTCTTTCTGCAAGTAGTCTAGCCTATTTTGAGTTAGCGTTTGTCCATCATAGTTAGAAGCTTCTTCTAAGAGCTCATAGAAGTTGGCTTAAGCTCCTAGCGAACTTGTGCCAGCTGATCAAGTGACAGCCTGCGGCAAGAGCTAGTATTTGTGCATATAGCACCGTCACTTCCAAGTTTGTTACGAACAACCGGGTTGATAAAATTAAAGAAGGGAGTCCCAGGAGTTGCAGCATCATTACTGAAATACTGGAGCCCACCATATTTTTGGCATTGTTGCCGGGGAAGCGTCAAAGTATTTGTGATTGTTGCTTTTCTTCTATTTTCTATTGCAACATTCTGCGAAGTAGTTTATTTCAGCAAGAGTAGAGTAGTTTTTTCATTTCCATTCTACAATTTTATTTCTGCAAAAGTAGATTAGACATTTCCTTCTTTCATTTCATTTCAGCAAGTGTAGATTAAATATTTTCCGCTTTCATAGATTAGCATTTCAATTCTGCAAGCGTAACTTAGCATTTCAATTCTGCAAGCGTAGCTTAGCATTTCATTTCAGAAATTTCATTTCAGTAGCATAGATTAGTCATTTCCTGCTTTCATTTCAATTCTGCAATTTTCATTCCAGTAAGGTTTATTCTAGTTAGTTGCAATTTTTTGTTCAATAAATTTAGTTTTGCAGGTACAAGCAGAGAAAAACACAAAAATTAACCAAAAATGTTTCATTTCATGCCTCGTAGGAACAGAGACAATTCAGGAAAATTCTTACCCAACACCCCCACCACATCACTAAGTCACCCTTCTCTCTTCTTCAGTGGCAGTGATCCAGAAGAACCTATAGGTGAATCTCCAGAGATATACGAAGATCCTATAACATAAGAAGAGCAAGAAAACATTCCTCCTGAGACCATGGCTGAACACAGAAACGATATAGGAGATGAGTAGAGAATAGAAGGTACCTTTCCCATCCGAGAGACCAATGGGGACACAAAAATAAAAAACATAAGTCCCTCAGCCTTACCTCATTTCCATGGATTGACCACTAAAGACCCTGATACCTTCTTGTTTGAGTTTGTTGTCCTTTGTCAAACTTATGACTATGCAGAAGACGAGAAAAAGTTGAAACTCTTTTCCTCTACCCTCAAGGATGCAGCACTACGCTGGTTCATGGGGTTACCTGGAAACAGTATCACTACCCTGAATCTCTGAAGCTGGTTCTGCTATGAGGAGTCCCTGAAGACCTTCTAGATACCCTCCATTTGCTGGCTGGGGGAGACATCTACCAACTACCTTATGATGACATAAAGACTGTGTTTAGAAACCATTCTAGGGCAGCCCGGAAAAGAGGTAGGGGGAGTCAACTTTCAGCCAGCACCACCTTTTCCAAACATGAGTTTGCAAACTAGATGGAAGACCTTAAAAGTGAGGTGAGACAGACCATTGCCATGCAAATGGACACCTTCCGAATCCAACAGAAGCAAGAGGAGGCTGAGAGGGCTTTGTCCATATTTTGTCCTAGATGTACAAGGAAGCATCCTAAGAATGAGTGTTCATTACACTCCGTAGAGATATGTTTCATTTGTGAGGTAGATCACCCTACAAACCAGTGCCCAACCTTACCCAGACTTAAAGCTATGTACCAAGGGGCTGATGGAGCCACTAAACCACTCTACTTCCTAAACCAAAGGAGGCCACATGGACCCAGACCGTACCAGCAGGGAATGCAAGGGACATCCCAGACTTATTATAACCCCAACCAATCCACTCACATACCTTCTTGGGTTCCCCCTTCTCATCCTTCTTGGTCCACACCCCCTCCTTGGTCATATCCATCTTAATACCATACTCAACCTGCTACTCATTCGATTCATTCTCATGTTCAGCCACAACCTCAGTGGAATGCACCTCAATAGGGTTGGAGGCCCCAATATAACTCTCCTCCCGCTATTTTTCCTCCACCACCTGCTCAACTACAACCATTACCTCCTGCTCCTCCAAGACAACCCTAGATTCCTGCTCAACCGAACCCGAACCCCAATAACAGACAGGCCCAGTAGGTATATACTGGAGAGACAACATGCCCTACCTATGCTGTGGAGATTCAGGAGATCAACCTACGATCTGGGAAGTTCCTCCCAGATAGCCAACCTCCTCCTAAGGAGGATGAGGACGAGAAACAGGGAAGTGAACCCAAAGCCATTCCACCCTTTCCTGAGAGACTAACTGGAACCACACAACCAAACCCAAAAGAGACTGAACTTCTGGGAGAACTTAAACATTTATGTGTAAAAATACCACTTCTCCAGGCCATAAAAGATGTACCAATCTAGGTAGGCGCAAGAGAGATGCCCCAACTATCAATGTCATAGGGCAACTATCCAACCTAATGTTGGGACAAGTAATCTGTCCAAAATATCTGGACCCTGGGAGTCCTGTAGTCAATGTCCACATCAATGGCACCATAATCCCCCACACCTTGATCAATCTAGGGGCTGCCATTAATGTGATGACCAAGGACACTATGCTCAAACTCAACCTTTAGAGTTCCCTAAGAAAGACCTCGACAGTACTATAGTTAGCAGACCGCTCCACCGTGACCCCCGAAGGGATTGTGGAAGATGTCATGGTCTCCGTTGATTCTTGGGAGTACCCTGCGGACTTCTTGGTCCTTCAGCCAAAGGAAAAACTCACTGGATACCCCCTCATTTTGGGAAGGCCTTGGTTAGCTACTGCAGATGCTTACATCAGTTGTCGAGCTGGGAGCATGACCATTAAGAATGGGCCTATGTCCAAACATCTAGTCCTATATCCTCCTGCCCAACCTCTGCTAGAACATGACTTACCTCTCTAGTTGGAGGAGGAAGATGAGGATGAAGTCTACTCTGCACCATTGTGCACAGTGGAAGACACCATGAGAGGTCCTCAAACTGAGGATGACCTTATTGAAAATTTGATTCAAAATCCACCTCCCAATGTGCTGCCATTAGAAGAGTTAGTAGAAGACACCCAAGCCAGTGCTTTAGTGGATCTCTATGTGACTGATCCGACCTCTCCCTGAGTTAAGAATGTGGAATTTGGCCCTGAAAGAACCTTGAAGATCAACTCATCCCTATCCCTCTCTCAGGAGAAGGAGCTGTGTAACTTATTGAACTGCCATTTGGATGCTTTTTCTTGGAGCTATAAGGAGATGAAAGGAGTCCACCCTTCAATCTGTACCCATCGCATTTACATTAAAGAGGATTGTAAGCCAGTCAGGTAGCCTCAGAGGAGGATGAATCCAGCCCTCAAGGACATTGTCAAAGAAGAACTACAAAAGTTGCTGGATGCAGGATTCATCTACCCCATATCTGACAACGAGTGCGTTTCTCCTTTGGTGCTTGTGCCCAAGAAAAACGGGAAGTGGAGAATCTGTGTAGATTATCGAGAACTTAACAAAGCTACCAAGAAGAACCATTTTCCTTTGCCTTTCGTAGATCAAGTGTTAGATGGCCTAACAGGGAAGAAGTTCTTTTCCTTCCTAGATAGGTTTAGCGGGTATAATAAGATCCAAATCAGCCCGGAAGACCAAGATAAGACCACTTTTACTTGTCCATGTGCTACCTTTGCCTACCGGGTCCTTCCCTTTGGGTTATGCAATTCTCCTGCCACTTTCCAGAGAGCAGTACTGAGTATATTCGCTGAGTTGGTTCATGATTCGATGGAAATCTATATGGATGACTTTAGTCCTTATGGGTCCAACTTCCAAGAAGTATTGACTAGCTTGGGAAAAGTTTTAACCAAGTGTATTGAAATGAACCTGTCCCTCAGTCCTGAAAAATGTGAATTCCTAATGATTGAAGGGACTGTGCTAGGTCATACAATTTCTTAGCAAGGATTACAGGTGGATCCCAACAAGATTGCTATCATCCAAAGGGTTCCACCTCCTCAAAAGGTAAGAGATGTTCAAATTTTTCTAGGCTTAGCAGGATATTATAGAAGATTCATTAAAGATTTCAGTAAGCTAGCCTCTCCATTGATTGGTCTTTTGGGGAAAGATGTTGAGTTTACATGGACTGACAACTGTCAAGAGGCTCTGGATGCATTGAAAGGTAAGCTGGTAACTGCCCCAATCTTGAGAGGTCCAAACTGGGTGCCCTACCTTTCCTCATTCACGCAGATGCCTCGAACAAAGCCATAGGAGCAGCCTTAGGAAAAGTTGAAGAGAAGCTACCGTATGCCATATATTTTGTCAATAAAAACATGTCCAAGGCAGAGTTAAATTATACTGTAACTGAGAAAGAGCTCCTAGTTGTAGTCCATTCCCGAAACAAGTTCAGACACTACATCACTGGTTATCAAACATTCGTACACACTGATCATGCTGCAATTAGGTATTTGATGAATAAACCTGATGTAAATGCTCGTATCATTAGATGGTTACTTTTATTGCAGCAATTTGATTTGACCATTGTTGATAAGCCAGGTAAGGAAAATGTTGTTGCTAATTTTCTCTCTAGACTAGATTTGCCTGCAGGTGAAGAAGGGATGGTGGATGATCAAATGCCAGATGAACATCTGTTTGCTATTTCAGTACTCTCTCCATGGTTTGCTGATATAGAAAATTACTTGGTTTCAGTACAGTTCCCACCACACCTATCCTCAAAAGAGAAGAGCAAGATCGTGAGGAAAAGTGCCCCATTCACTTAGGATTGGGGGCAACCTGTTTAAAATTGGCCCATATCAGATTTTGAGGCGTTGTGCCAGGGAGGAGGAGGTTTTCGACATCCTCTTAACCTGTCATGATGGGCCCTGTGGAGGCCACTTTGCAGTAAAGAGAACCGCCTTCAAAATTTTACAGGCAGGTTACTATTGGCCCACTCTTCATCAAGATGTCAGGAGATACATCAGCTAATGTGACCGATGTCAAAGGATGGGGAAACCGACTCCAAGGGATGAAATGCCCCTCCAACCTCAAGTGACTTTCGAGCCATTTGAGAAGTGGGGCATGGACTTTGTGGGTCCTATCAACCCTCCTTCAAAACAAAAGTCTTACATCATCATGTGCACAGACTACTTGACAAAGTGGGCAGAAACAAAGGCAATCAAGGTAGCAACAGAAGGAAAAGTGGGTGAGTTTTTGATGGAAAATATCTTCTACAAGTTTGGCTACCCAAGAGAGTTAGTCACAGATCAAGGAAGTTAGTTTACCTCTAACCTAATTGAAGACCTGCTCGCTCATCACAAGATTAAGCACAAAACTTCCATCCCTTATCATCCGCAAGAAAAAGGACAGGTGGAAGTCACTAACAGAGCTTTGGAAGAGATTTTGAGTAAAGTAGTGAGCAGTAGTAGAAAAGATTGGCCAGATCACTTGGTTGAGGCCACCTGGGCCTACAACACTACTTGGAAAACTACAACAGGTTTCACACCTTATGAGCTGGTCTACAGGAAGAAGGCTTTGCTGTCCATATAATTTGAATATAACACATTAAGGTTGGCAGCTCAGCTGGACCTAGATCTCAGCCATGCACAACAGGAAAGATTACTTCAGCTGAATGGACTAGATGAACAGAGAATGTAGGCCCTTCTCCACTTAGAGGTGGTCCAACTTCAAAGAAAGATATGGCATGATCGGCACCTTAAAGAAAAGCAATTTCAGCTAGGAGATTGGGCACTGTTATATGATTCGAGATACAAGGATTTCAAAGGAAAGTTGAGGACAAGATGGTTGGGACCATATACAATGGAGAAATGCAATGACAATGGCTCAGTCCTTATCAAGACCATCGATGAAGAAGCCATCCCCATGCTCGTCAATGGGAATTAATTGAAAATCTACAGGAAGCCCCTTTCGAAGTAGGAGTTCATTGAAACTATGGATAAATCAGTGTTGGTAGTGAAGCAGACCCCTATCTCCACTCCACCCACACCTTGGACACACACAAAAAAAAATAGAAAAAAAGAAAAGAATAAAATATCCTTGCGTGAAAACCTCTAGGAGGTGCCCCAACTGTCTCAGACTAGAAAAAAAAAGAAAGAAAAAAAATGGAGAAAAAATAAACCTGATTTATGTTGAACAAATTGCAGGTTGCAAGAAGGACATTGCAGGTTACGAGGATTACACAAGACAAAGACAAAGGTTAGCACCAGGCTACAATCATCCCTCACAATCCATTCTTCCATGACCACTACCCTTTCCTAAGATTTGGTCTCATTCGGGCTAAGATTTCACCTTCTACAGGAAGTTCTGTGTCTTCTACAGGAAGTTCTGTGTCTTCTATAGGAAGATCCTGTAGAACCTACAGACAAGCCAAAATTGATCTCAGAAGAGGACCCGAAGGTTGGGAATCTACCTATGAGGCCTGTAAACCTCCCTGCTTCCATCCATTGCCATATGTCACCTTTTTCCATCTCTATACACCTTCATTGCACTCATTTTTTTTCCCTGCACAGTAACACATAGAAATCTTGTTTTCTTCATACTACCAGCAAAAACTTTTTAATGACAAATCAAGCAGTAGTTTTTCACTCACCATACCTGTTACCCTCCATCTATACTCCTCATCAGCTGAGGCCCTCGTCAACAGTATAGCCCTGCTCATTCTAGCTTGCATTCCAGGAGGAGAAGCAGCTACAGGACATCCTACAGGAATCTTGTAGCAGTTGATCCCTTTGAAAGACATACTCCAGAGACAGGGACAGTAAAGTATGGAAGAAGAAGCATGCATGGAGCTCTACTTAAATGTATGAACATCAACAACAGCTGAGACCAAGCATGCAGTGTGCATGTAGCAACAACAAATGAAGGAATGGGTTCCAAAACCCGAAATCTGCATAACACGGCCGTGACCACGCAGGTAAATGCCTAAAAATCATTCTTCAATTGCATAAATTATATTTTAAAGCTGCATGACTATGGGAATTGTTTAGATTGAGTGGAATCGGAGGCCAGTCAACTGGCCACCCTCGGCCAGTTACATATCCTCGTGGAATCCAAACGAGCTCTGTTAAATTCAAAACTGCCGATTAGATGTGCCGCCAGCACGTGTGGAGTGTCCATTCAGGGAGAAATCATCGGGACTGGTAGTGGTGGCGGTGGATAATGGCAGAAAGGAGGTGATGGTGGTCAGAAACATGCGGAAACATTATGGCTATGATGATGGATCAATGGTCTGGTCTGGCCACCTCATCCCCTCACCACGAATCACACCGCAGTTAAAAGACGCTCAGTTGAAACATGCACCACCCTCTGTTCATTCTGCACTCACAACGTTCTTGACTGGAGTACGCATGCACCGCTTCCAGAACAGTTAACCAGTTGTGCTCCACCATTTTTTCTGCCTGTTTTTGAAAATCTCCTGCCTATCGGGCTTTGTCGGAAGCACAGTTTCATTCTATAGGAACCGAGAGCCTTCTACATGAAGGATTCTACAAGAAAGGCAGAGAACAGCTATGCAGAAGGAAAACCCGAAATTTTCGTTGAATTTTAAGCTCCAAACGAGGTAGGCTCGAGAAAACTTCTCTGTGCATGATTTGTTTGTGCAAGGTGGTGAATTGAATGGCATTATATTGAAAAACAAGAGTAAAATTCTGCCGTGCATTGAGAAAAAAGTGAAAGTCTGCCTGCATATTTCACTGAGTCTACCTAGTTCTTTCTCTACGTCCGAAATCTCCTCATCATTTTTAAATTCTCTTGTAAGGAAGATACATGGAGCAGTAGAGGCCCACCTCTATGTGTGTGAAAAAACCCAAATTTACCTATCTATCTATGTGCTGAGAAAAGAACCTGTGCCATTATACTCTGTTCTGTAAAAAAAAAAAAAATTCCTTTCATAAACAGACAGTCAAATTCTAGGTGACAGCAATCTTAAAACAGGAGAATTATTGCTATTTGATATTGTAAGGAACATACAAGAAATTCCTTCTTGGGTTTAGAAGAAACCGGATTCAGCTATCCTCTGTTGCAGTGATTGACTGTTTGTTTTCCTGAGCATTTTCCTTTCTGGTTAAAACATAAAAATAACACTCAACACCATGCCAGGAGGATTCATAAGGAAAGAACCCTCAGACTCTAGCAAGTTGCATGAGCACCCTAAGGTGGAAGACCTTTTCACTCAGGCAAATTGGATATCCTTCTTTGACAAAATTCAGGGTTATGATGAGGAAATAACTGAAGAGTTTTTAATGTCCCTGAGACCACATTCAAAGACACATGCCACAGTTAGTTTTAGGGGTTTGACCCTAGAACTTACCCCTGAGCTCATCAGTAGAATTACTGGTCTACCACTGGGGCTCCCTTGGAGCAAAGAAGAGAGATCATTGGGCCAAGTTACTAAGAAAACATTTTTTCTGCTCGAGGAGCATCCTGTAGAAGACAAAAACGGAGTTAGAAGGACAAGATTGCCTCCTCTCTGGAGTGAAGTTAGTTAGCAAATTATGAGGTATATCACATGTGAAGGGAGGTTTAGCATCATATATGGATATCATTTCAGGTTGTTACATGAATTAAGGCATGGGATAGACTTGCCTCCAGCCAAGAAACTGAGCATCCCATATTTCCTTCTTCAGTCCTTAATTGAATGCGGTACAAAGTTAAATGAAGGGATCCCTTATCAGTTGGACCACCATGGGCTCATCAAACTGTTGGTGGAAGATGCTTTACACACCTATACTGTTCCCATAGCTTGGGAAACCTTCATAAATATGTCCAAGGGTGATAACATTAGAACTTTGGCTAAGAACATCACCCCATCTAGCAGTGAGGAGGGGGAGCAAACTAAAGAAATTCAGAAGAACAATGATGAGGGAGCACAGGACATTCAAGAAGAGGGCAAAACAAAAGAAGAACAGAAAGAAAAAGAAGAATTTGGCAAGACTACTGAGCCTGAAACAGAGGAAGAAACAACATAAAAAACAACAAGGGAAAAAGGACACAGATTAGAAGGGAAAAGGCCGAGAAAGCTCAAATGAAGGCTGCTGCAGCCAAAGCAGGCACCCAGAAAGAAAAGGGAAAGACACACCATGAGATATCAGTCATACAGACAGAAATAGTGGACACAAAGGTTTCTACAGGAAGTGAAGGAAAATAACAGTAGGAAGAGAAATCCCCTGAGACATTTGCAAGGGAGGCAACAGTTGTGCTTGCTACATTAAGCACCCTTACAAAACAAAAAGGAAAGAGAAAAATGACCTCCATGTACTTCAAAGCTAGAAAAAGCACAAGGATCAAAGTAGGCAAACGTCAGCCACCGTCCAAGGAACCGATTGTCATTGAGGACTCACCCACTAAACAGAAGGAAGAGTCTCCTTCCAAGATATCCATCACCTATGAAAGAGGAAGCCCAAAAACCTCTACATGGAAAGAGAAAATTAAGTTGATGGACTCAAAGGCAGTTCTACAGGATGCTGCAACATCTCTACAGGAAACTCTAGCCAAGTTAAAAGAGACTGAGAAATTGGAGGAGGAGGTAGCTAAAAAATCACAAAGGGAGAGCATAACCGAAGATATACCTGAACCTACCCCTCAACCTGATTTGGGCTCATATTACAATCTGTTAGAGGGTGGGAAAATCATCCCACAAAAATTCGTTGTACCATTATTTTTTGAATTAGAGAAAGAGAGGATCAGAACACACACATGGATGAAAATCGCCAAATCTAAGGGAGTTGAGGACATAGGCAACATGGAGGAGAAGTTAAAAGAATTAAGGGGAGAATTTACCATGGTAAGGCATGTAGAAAGCTGCAAAAGAGCCCAGCTGCAGGAGGAGAATGAGATGCGGAAAAAATAGTTGCAGCTATAGGAAATCCACAAGGAAGGTAGGCTGTCCATTTTGGGAGGGCAATAGCAAGAAGGACCTCCATCAGACAAGGACACAACTGAGAAGCAACAGAAAGAGGAAGAGCTACAAGCTAATGTGGAAATGATAACAAAACTACTGCAAGAACGGAATCTCAGGCAGCAAAAGAAATACAGGTTTTGAAACAGCAGTGGCAAGAGAAAGAGGCCCAATTATCCTGCATGGCTAGTTGGGAAATAGAAGCCTTACAATGTAGGAAACCTGCTAAATTTTATGCCTTATATCTTAAAGATCAAGGGTTGCAATTTCAAATTAACACATTGGCCCAAAGGGGCACCATTCCATTTCAGAATTACAATCAGTTTATGTATTTGTGTGACAATAGCTCAGCTAAAGATAAGGCCAAGTTAGCAAAATTATATTTACACAACTTGACACTTCCAAACATGAACCTATGGGACCCTAATGCTGCATTGGGAGATGTGCAACTCATGGCCATGGCTTCTTGGTTAAGCCATGAGGAAAAGAGGGTAGTAGAAATTCAGAAAGTTATGGACAGGGAGCTAAGTGAGCCACTCATGATTCGAGCAGAACTAGAAGATCCCTCAGCTTTAGTATATGCCCATCAGCACCTTGCCAACAACCCTCAAGTTCTCCCAGACTACGTTGAAAGGAAAGTTAAGGCCATTTCTCACTTTGAAGACATGGAAAGACTGTTGGGTGATAACTGCATTCATGCTTGCACAAGGAGATGGAACACATTGTCCCACAGTCTAAAAATAAGAGAGTACCATTCCCCAACAAAGACGAGGGACGCTTTGGCAAGAGTGCCACTTTATAAAAAGTTAGTGCAAAGTCTGAAGGCCAACTGGATTGGCCTAAAGTTTAGTCCTCCATTGCTTTTGGGACTACTGGAAGGGGTCAAAGAAGAAGAAGAACACAGGCAATGGGAGGAAGTAGAGAGAAAAGAAGGGTTTCATGACCGAGAAGAGGACATCACCTCAAAAGCCTGGGATGTTAGAGAGGCAGTCAAAGCAATTGAAAATGACGAGCTGGATTAGTTGCTTAGAGGATGAGAAACACATTCAGCAGGGGGGTGATGATGAGCCCCAAAAATGGGTAACTTTATGGGCTCATTTTGCCTATTATTCTCAATTATACCACCATTATTCATATTTTTATGCATGCTTTTGAATATATTTATGTTAATTGAATGAATGAGAATAGTCACTTGACCACAAAGTCTAATACGTGCTTATTGCAGATTTTTGAACATCTTTTGGACCAAGGTCAAGCATTTATGAGCAAGTTGACAGCCAAATACGAAGGAACAAGGCTGAGGATTTGTAGGAAGGGTGTCTCCTACACTAAATGACCCCTTCCTCGAGTTCTCCACCATCAACTTAGAGTTCAACATCCCTCCAAAGATGATTTCAAGGGGCAGCCGAGTAGGTTTTGTGAAGTGGCTGGATTAACTGCAGTCTTGAGCAGCCAAGCTCCTAAAGTTAAGGAGGACTGTTGGGAGTCCTCGTGTTGCATAAGTAGGAAGGCTTCAAACCTTGTTAGTTTAGCTATTGAACAATTGTTTTTCACACTTTAGTGTAGCTCTACATTTCAACTCATTTTCGAGCTCTTGCTGTAAATAGTTTTGTGACATGACTATTATTTTTTGAGTAATGGAGATGAATTTCGCTTTGCACCAGCTCTGAGATTTCCTAGGAGGCTATAGCTCTTGGGGTTGGGCCCAACCCAAGTGCCAATACCTCCTTTGTGTACTTTTATGTGTTTTCCTTGCATTCATAGAATAATTTCTGTTATTTAGGTTAAGATCTTGCTTTGTTACTTAGGTTATTTTTGATGATTAAAATAGTTTTTCATGCTTCAGGTTGATTTGACAGTTTGGTAACTGAAACGATCTGCAATCCTTGATCTCATCTCTCCCTCCTTGGGACCACGAGTTGAGACTAAGGCACACTTGCTACCACAAAAACATTGTTCTTGCCTTTCCATGCAATTGCTAGTGTTAGATTTTTAGATGAAAAAGTTGATACTAGTTGTACTTGCATGTTTCGATCTGTTCTTGCTTAGTTTCCATAGCTCTCTTGCATGATTTCCTGTTTATACAGTATTGTTCATCATATTTCTGGTTTTTAAGAGGAGATTAGGTCAACATAGGTAGATCTCTGTTTTTTTTTTTGTCTTTGTTTGGATCAGTTTTTGGAAAGTAATGTGCAGAACACCTGTAATACATCCCTACCTGCCCTTCCTCCCTCATACAACCTATTCCAACCCCTCACTCAAGATTTCTTCCCTTCATTTGCCACACTTTCCCAACTAACCCTAATTCCTATATTTTTGTGCAACATTGCTTTCTCCATCCTTGAACAAATCCAACCATCTTCATCACTCCTGAGCGTCATTTACCAGGTACCACACCTCTTCACATCCTTATCCATCCTTCATTTCCACTTCCCCACCATTTTTCCTCCATCAATCCTCTAAAAATCACTTTTGGCTTGTTCCTGTAGAACCCCTGCAGACTTCCTGTAGAAGTTCACGTGAGCAGTTTTTCGAGATCTGATCACTATGAAATTCTTTAGAAGGCTGTCAGGGACCCCTTAGGCCCTCTTCTCACCTTCCCAACCTCCTGCAAGCACCCACTCCATTTCCTTTCGCCAATCAACCTCTGCACAGTAAAAACAGTTAAAGCACATCTGCAAGATTACTAAAAAATACAAAAAGATGTTTTTTTTCCAGATTTTACTTCAGAAGTAGCTTAGTCACATGCATTTTACCTTTCCAAGAGTCAATGGCATCCATTTCTGCAGCTTTCATCTCTTTTCTTGCACCAGTAGGGTTAGTCGGTAAAACTAGGGTTTGCTAGGGTTTGCATTTCCTTTCAAGCTTTCAACTTCTTTCTACAAGTAGACTAGCCTCTTTTGAGTTAGCATTCATCCATCACAGTTAAAAGCTTCTTCTAAGAGCTCATAGAAGTTGGCTTAAGCTCCTAGTGAACTTGTGCCAGTTGATCAAGTGACAACCTGCGGCAAGAGCTAGTACTTGTGCATATAGCACTGTCACTTCCAAGTTTTTTACGAACAACCAGGTTGATAAAAGTAAAGGAGTCCCAGGAGTTACAGCATCATTGCTGCAATATTGGAGCCCACCATCAGGGGCAAGCAATCAGAAATATCAGGATGATCGGATCGGCGGATTGGGTTGGCGAAACCCAAAGAATTGGACCAGGACCCCTGCAAGCAGCGATGCGATATGATGATGCGATAGGGCTGATGCGATACGCTGATATCAGTGATCATGATCAGCATCAGTGATCGGCGAAGAACCCGGGCCGTAGTGATAGTGATACGCTGATATCAGAGATCGGCGATCGGCGAATCCCCAGTATAGAGGGCCATTGACAGAGCGATTTTTGATTTGCAATCAACGTAGACCCGACAGGAAAATAAGCCCGATTTAAGGAAATTTGAAGTCTGGGATTTCGGTTTTGTTAGTGTTTTCTGTGTATTATCCGTTTAAACGGAAAAAGGCCATTTTAAAGGGGTTTGTTACATAGAAAGGTCAGACGGTCGGCCCACCGATCCTTTCAAGGAAACGACTTCTATTATAAATAGACAACCTCCGATTCAAGAGTGCCTGTAACCAAAAGAGACATTATAAAAGCCCAATTATTGGAAAAATTACAGGAGGAGGATTTTTGGGCACGTAGTTCGAGGTAGAGCTTACAGGAGGGCTGATAGTGCATTTTGTCTGAATTGGGCAAATTTTATATGTTTTCTGCCCCTCTCGACGCCACAAACACAATAGTGCTATTTGTTTCTCCATCTGAGTTCTTCTTTTCTTAACCATTTTCCAAAATGGAGGTATAAGCCTCTTTTTATGTAAACTGATGAATGTATTCTCTTCTTTTCATGCCATTTAATGAATGAAGGCCTCGCCATTGATCGAGCAGGGCTCGAAGACGTAGTCCAAGTTGGATGAACTCCATTATCAAGTCTTGCTGTCTTCTTGTTGTGCCTTTATATGTTTTTGCTTCTTTCTTTTGTGCACATTAAATTTTTGTGTTAAGATGCAATTTTCACATGTGATTCTTTTCATACATCTATAAGCAAAAGATCCCTAGATCAGGAGGTGACCAATAGAGCACAGGAGGGCATCTTGACCAAAGTGGTGAGCAACAACAAGAAGGATTGGGTAGAAAGACTAGTTGAGGCCACTTGGGCCTATAATACCACATGGAAGACCACCACTAGATTCACACCCTATGAGCTACTCTATGGGAAAAAGGTCTTGTTGTCCATTGAATTTTAATATAACACATTAAGGATGGTAGCCCAACTAGATTTGGATCTCAGCAATGCACAAAAAGAGAGATTGTTCCAGTTGAATGGTTTCGATGAATTTAGCATGCAGACCCTCCTACATATAGAGGTAGTTCAACTTCAAAGGAAGATCTGGCATGATAAAAATATCAAGGAAAAGTAATTTCAGGAAGGCGATTGGGAATTGTTATATGATTCTAGGTATAAATACTTCAAGGGCAAGTTAAGGACAAGATGGCTCGAACCTTATGTTGTGGAAAGATGCCATGATAATGGTTCAGTGCAAATTAGAACCATAGATGAAGAAGCCATTCCTTTGCTTGTTAATGGACATCGATTGAAAATTTACAAGAGACCTTTATCAAAACAAGAGTTCATTGATGATATCAATAAAATAGTGATGATAGTGGAGCAAGTTCCAGCTCCTCCCTCATCAAATCACTGAGAAAAGGAAAAAAGAATAAGGACTCAGGTGAAAACCTCCATGAGGTGCTTGAGTCCCATCATTGGGTTGAAAACCTCTTGAGGCGGCTCAGTGGTGTCAAAACAAAAAAAAACAAAAAGAAGAAAAAGAGAATAAGAAAGATCCTTGGGTGAAAACCTTTCTTGAGGCGCCTAGGGAAAATAGCTAGGGTGAAAACCTCTCAGAGGCAGCCTAGTTGTTTTTAAAAAAAAAAAAAAAAAATTATCATGAAATTTCCATTTGCAGGTCGGAAAGAAGGATGGTCAAGGAGAAAAGGAGGATCCTAAAGAGACCCTTATCACTCACATATTTATTTTTTCCACTCATTACCATGCATCCCTCCATCATTTCTGTCATTTTTTTCACTCCATTGCTTCAGTTTATAAAAAGACTGTGTTTTCTACAGGATCCCCTGTATTCCTACAAGATCCCCTGAAAACCTACAGGATGATCCTGTAGGAATTACAGTGACCTAGAAATCCTATAGGAAGCAGTTTGAAGGCAAATGATGGAATTTTTAGGCCCATAAAATTCACCCTCTTCATCATCTATCACCACACCTTGTCCACCATCATCATCCCTGCACTCACCATTAGAAAAAATCAGTTTCAAGAGTTATTTTTTCCAGTCTTAGAAAAAAGTGAAACGAAGAGGAATAAAGAGAATCACCTGAAAATTCTTTTCTCTCCACACTACCACTCCTCATTTACATCCATGTCACCATCCTCACAGCCCCAGAAAGAAGAATGATTAAAGAGTTCTGAGGGAGAAGCAGCTACAGGACATCCTGTAGGAAATCTTGTAGCAGCCTATCCCACAGAATACCAATCATACCAACAACAAGCCTTCAACATGATGATCCAGGAGCTCCAAAGTAGTAGGATCATATCTTCAACCACAGGTTCCTGCACAAACAAAGAATCCATTAGCATACAACAAGAGGAGGAAGAAGAATAACATGCAGCAAATATACACAACAACACCTCTGGTCTTCAACAACTGCAACATAGCATTAGAACCATAGGTAAGTATCCCGGTCCCTCTCTCATATGCATCATGTAGTCAAAAAAATGTAAGGGTTATGAGATAGTTGTTTTATAAGTGAAAAGGTGGTTAGTTAACTTGGCCACCTTCGTTCAGTCAACACATGCACAACTGGGTGTCCTCTCACATGTGGCTATAGTCAACTCAAAGACAGATAAGGAGTAGGACAAAAGCGGTTAAAACTACAGATCCATAAGGTGGGAGTTGATTATGAGGAGTGGGAAATGATGAGGTGGTAGTGGGGACCAATGGTCCAAAAATGGAAACGTACCTTTGCTTCCAGCACACCACCTCACCCTGAATCACCATAAGAGGAAATAAAAAATTGTTCCCAT